>JAXIVJ010012462.1:0-40246 GCA_036785665.1 Chirona hameri
TCTCTCGCTCCGGCTCCCGCTCCCGCTCCCGCTCCCGCTCCGGCTCCCGCTCCCGCTCCCGCTCCCGCTCCCGCTCCCGCTCCCGCTCCCGCTCCCGCTCCCGCTCTCGCTCTCGCTCTCGCTCTCGCTCTCGCTCTCGCTCTCTGCTCTCTGTCTCTGTCTTTCTTCTCTCTTTCTTCTCCCTTCGCTCTCTCGCTCGCTCGCTCGGTCGGTCGGCCGGCCTGCCGGTCTGCCGGTCTGCCGGTCTGTCGAAATTTGCCTTCTCTCTAGACGATGTGCAGTTAGGCTGCACCGGCAAACACAAGTGCTGTGCGGCACAGTATACCGCGTATGTTCGTTCGGGTGTATATGGAAGCGTTCCAAAGTTGTAGCATTCAATGCTTGTACCATCCAAAACAGCACCATCCAACGCTTGCGATATCCAAATTTCGCCCGGGTAGGGGATATCGTCATCATCCAAGCTAGCAGCAGCTAAAATCGTGGTATCCAGCCACATACAAAGTAGTGGCAGCCAAAGCTTGCGACCTCCAAAAATAGAACACCGAGGACATCTATCTTCCGGAAACTATTGGTTCAAATATCGCCCGGTAGATGTCTCACCATAGCCAGTGGTTCGACGAAACGCTAGTTGAGCGACGTCCCTGGGACACGGTGGAATGGTGTACAGTGGAACCCGTCATTGTCAGTGCCGCCGCCGCCGCCCGCGGGGTCTCAGCCGACCGCCCGGCTGCGCCGGGCTGTGCGCCCTGGCGGTAGGTAGGAATGCCTGCTGGCGGGAGAAATGTTCGCTTCTGCTGAGCCATGGGAACCGTAGGAGCCCGTTTATTTCCGTCGTGTTTTAGCTGAGTGTGCATTGATCTGGGCATGATGATTTTAGTGAGTAGGTTTTCGGTACATATGTAGTTATCACTTTAGGGTGTTTAGCTGTTTGCCACTTAACCCTATTTGTAACAGGCTCCTGGCTACCCCTATTTGTAACAGGGGGGGGGGGGCGGCGGCGGATTCCCCCCCGGAGATCTCGAGATCTACTCGTCCGATTTTCAAAAATGAAACGGTGTTTGGTTCCCCTCAACAAGATCTACATTTCTAAATAAAAAAAAATATAAATTGTGGATAGGGGGGCAACAGGGGGGCAAAAACTACAAATTTTAGTGGTATTTTTGATCCAACATAGCTTTCATGTTTATCCACCGATTTTAACATAACTAATAGTAATCGATAGAGATTTAATTGGAAATTGATATATGTCGGTGACGTTTGAAAATTCAAAAATCATAGGCGTGTGCAGGTCACTCAATATGGGGGTGAAGTAAATGCGGAATAAAAACATTTTTTGATGTTGTTTTTTTGATAAATGAAATGGTATGTGATTGTGACATTAGACAAAACAGTTATAAATCATATTTTTTGCCATAGGCGGTACCAGATTAGTGAAAAAGGAGGTAAAATTGGGAAAAAATATTAACCGCAGACAAGTTGCTACCCAGCACTATACATATCTACTGATCGTAGATAGTTCCTTTTTGCATGTTGCACTTCATCATAGGCGTATCCAGGATCCAAACTGGGGCGGCGCAAGACCTTTTGATAAGTATATTATCCGCTATTAATATACTAACTAGTCAACAGTGACTATTTCACCTACAACTTCAATTAACATTACATACAGTTTATTAGGTCCCTCCATTTCATGGGTTTTATGGTGACCACGTCGTATACATATACAAAAACATACATCGGAGTAGATTAAAATCAGATTAAAAAAGCTCTAATAAAAAACTTTGCAAATAGAGGCATCTCGCGATTTAGACACTGCTACACTCACGACGAATCGTTCCAGTGCTTGCTGGCGCGACACAAAAACCCGCGTCGGGCAAACTCAGTTCGCACGCGAGGCAGACGCAGCTGCCCTCGCTCAGTTGCACGCGTGCTGCGGACTGACACGTCAGAGCTGAGCAGCAACTTTTCCCGTAGAATTTGTGGTGCATTGTCCGAGGCAAGTAGGCTACGGACCATGGCTACATCGCTGACACGTACCATATCATCGACACATTTCCACTCCAGCTCGCTCAGTACAGGAGTAATGTGAGCTCTTCGGTCAAGGCCAGAAACGATACGCGCGCCGAAGTTGATCACTTTCTGAATGCGCTTTTTCTGAGAGATGCAGCAGCTACCCCACACACTGATACAATAGCGGATATGTGGAAAAACCAACGCTTCGATAAGTATACGTTTTGTGTCTTTCGGTAGTCTGTTTCGCATCCTGGCTAGGCTGACAAGTATCATGTTGCAGCGCCGAACGACAGACGTGACATGCGAATCCCACGTAAGGTGAGGGTCGATTGTGATTCCCAGGACCTTGACGCTTGGTGACGGAAAAATTTAATCACTACCGAAATGGACTGAGAAACTGGTGTTCGTTTTTTGACGTTGAGACTTCAAAATTATCATTTCAGTTTTGGATGGGTTAATTTTGAGTCTGTTCTGAATAAACCACTGTACAGTTACCGAGAGGTCACTTTCAACTCTTTCTTTGATAGCCAGGAAGTTTTGTGGAGTGTCAGCGTCAAGGAACTGGACATCATCAGCGTACATGACGACTTTCACATGTGACAGATGTTGAGCCAGGTCATTCGTGAATATGAGGTACAAGATGGGCCCTAAAATCGAGCCCTGGATCACGCCGTGTGTCACACTCACTGGACACGACCCGATAGCCTGGCTACGTCCCCTCAACCAATCAGCAAACCAGTCCGGCCGAATCCCGTACCAGCCCAGCTTGTCCAAGAGGCGGCCATGCTCGACGCTGTCGAATGCCTTCGAAGTATCAGCCGTCACGAGTGACGTCACGAGGCCCTTGTCAATGTTGTCAGTGACATACGTGATTGCGTCGAGCACAGCCGCCCCCGTGGACATGCCGGGCCGGAAACCATACTGCTGCGGGCAGAGCAGAGCATTGCAGTCCAGATAGGTCATCAGCTGCGAACACACCACGCGCTCACACAATTTGGCCACAACGAGGATGATTGAAATCGGCCGATAGTTGCCTGGGTCACGCCGGTCGCGTGACCCAGGCAACTATCGGCCCTTAACATTGGTTACCCCCCCCCCCTTTTACCCTACCTGGACTCGCCTATTATCTCATAATCGCTAGTAGAGTAGCCTGTGGTGCGTGTTTCATCCGAAAACTGCAGTATGTTATGACATTGTACGTCCATGATTCTTAGTTTCCTTGCAATAATATGACCCCCTTTCTTCCATTCCTGAGCGCGCCTCTGCAAAAAAATAACTTTATTCCCTTTTCTGGCCTCATATGTGCATATATCATTATAAGCTAAACGTCTATTGCGCCGTTATCGCTGGCATATCGTCATCACCATGCCAGTCACCCCTCTTTTCATGTGCCTGAACACGCCCCTGAAACTCTATATGTAATAAATTATGCAAATAATGGAAGCAGAAGCTATCTTTTACATCTTGATAGCTATAAATGCCCCTTACATTGCTCTATTGGCTTCCCGCCAAGCATTGAATACTTCCTGGAACCCCCCCCCCCTTTTTCAAGCCCCTGAAACCGCCTCTGCCATGCAATATTTATGATATTTCATTAACATCAACTAATTTGCACTTGTTGCAATCACCGTAAACCGATGTAACTCCTTCATACTTGAGGCAGTTAAGAAGAAACCGTGAAGATCGCATTTCCGTATTATCGCCAAATGTCGCCTCCGAACCCACCCAAAACTGTGCCCTGAAACCGCCTCTGTTCAGGTTAGGAACTAAAAATTTTGACTCCACATGCGGTATTCAATTCTATGAAAAGTCCCAAAATTTAATGGGCCTGCTTCCAGCCATTCTAGAGATATCTGCGAAAAACATGAGGGGGGGGGGGGCGTAATCCGCCCCCCGTTACAAATAGGGTTAAAGGCAACTTTGAAAGGTCACTTTGAAAGTTGTCTTGAAATTGTGCTATACGGGGTATTTCGAGCTGAAAAAGCAAATATGGCATTTGTTTGGACGATAGATGGATGTCCGTCGAAAAATGAGCATGTTTCTCTTTTCTCCTTCATGGCCATAACAAAAATTGCGTGACAATTATGACGTCATGCATATGGTATAGCTTGGATATGGAAACTATTGCACACAATAACGACGGACGTTAGACATATATACGCAGGCTGCGTGTAACGTAAACAACCGTTGTGGGAATCCGAAACAAGTTTCGTGGAAATTAATTTTCTTTTAAAAGGGGCCACTAGTGCTGTGTCGAAATTACTTAACGTTTGGAGCTAATTGTTTCACACAACCATTTTTCGATCTGCTCTACAAATCTGCTATCTCAGTTCAAAACTCCATGTTAAAGGTGAACTATTCCCTTTAATAAGCTGGAGTAGGGATCTTTGTACCTCGCTTAGATACGGTAAGTATATGTATGCACCTACAAACCAGTCAAACGTTCTCATTGGATAGGGAACCAAGCTGGCGATTCTTCAACGTTCTTTTCCAATGTGAAGGAGCACTTTGTTTTGTTTTGTTTTGACCTCAGTTGACCTAAGATGACCTTGTAGGGGTCACTGAGCAACAGTTGCATAGGGTCATCAAGAATGGGCTATAGAAACATGATCTTGAAGTAATTGGTCTGATGTAATGAGTATTATCTGAATGGGAGGCATTTTCATATCTTCATATTGATATATAATGGGGAGGTCACGGAATCGACCTGACCTTAGGTCACAGATATACACAAATCTGCTGTCAATCAATATGCGATGTGTAGGTATTTAACCCTCGCCCGTGCAGCGTCCGATCAGTGCGTGACCGTGCAAGGGGGGGGGGGGGATTGGTACGACCCCCCCAGCGTTTCGCCCCTAATTGGGCTAGAGCTTCGATTAAAAAACGAGCGTGTTGCTTGTCAAGAGAGTAAGCCATTGATATCCGATTTTAAGGTCCTAGGTCATTAGATGACCTCTGAAGTCATGCCAATGACCCAAAATTCAACCAAATGGTAAATCCGTATCAAATTGAATTTAATCGAGCTAGAATCGCGAATGAGCATATCATTATGCTAAATGGATGCCAAATTTGAAATCAGCGTAACAAAATGTCATAGAAACTGCCAAATTCCAAAAAGGTCATGTCGGGTCATGTCAGGTAATTTGAGGTCAGTGACCTCGGTTGATCTTTAGGGGCGCATGATCCCAGTGGAACATATAATTATGTAAAATGGATCCCATATTTGAAATCAGCGTCACAAAATGTCCTAGAAGCCAAAAAAAGTAATATGAGGTCATCGGATGTAAGTGACCTCGGCTGGACTCTGAAATGGTCAATGGAGGTCACAATCTCAGTGGAAACCACAACTGTCACCTAGAAACACCTGTGCATATGATCCTGAACGACAAACACTATGAAACTGCACAAGTTACAAGGATTAATACTACGGGACGCCAGTTGCGCCTGACATGACCTTGAAAAACAGGTCAAAGGTCACGGGTCATGTGACCTACAACTTTAGAAATTGCATGATATGTGTCAAATTGTTCACCAGTACGGTACTGAAAGTTTCATCGTAATCGGTTGATATTTACGCAAGTTATTCCCGAAAAACCGAGGGGGTGGCATCAAACCCTGCACTGGCCTAATTCAATTATGTGAGTTTAAAACTGCTCGGACAAACACTGTTGCCTGTGCACGACCGTTATTTTTTACGAAGATTGGGTCACTTAATGCAACCTGGTGACTTGACCTGAAGTGACCCGAAGTAAAACAAATATTGCAAAATGTGGTTCATTGAAGCCGTAACAGGTGCACGACAATTTGTTACAAAGACAAAAGACAGAAAATCTGACAACAGGTTATCACGATCGATCAGTAAGCTGTTTGAACAGAAGTGCATCAACATATTATAACAATGTCAAACACACACCAATCGTTTTTGCGCTATTTAAAGGAATTATACGGGTTTTTCCCAGAATAAATGAGTTGCATAGTAAAACGTACTTATAAAGGTGGTAGAAGTCCCACGCTAGCCACATTTTTCAGGAAATTTCAGGAAATTAATAAGCAATATTTGAAAAATAAACTTGTTTTGTTCCAACAACACCTGTTACCTAGTTTTTCCCATAAAATTCGATATTTTTCATGATTTTTCATGCCGATACGCCACCACCAAATTATCAACGCTATATAGATATAGCGTTGCTAGTTGATAGGCCAGAGATAAGAAAACCACAAAACCCGAACGAACAGTGTGTAGTAATAAAGAGTCTCGTAAGTTTTGAATTGCATAATCATTTTGTGATCCAGTGTAGGACTTGCAGATAATTCAAAACTCTAAAATTGATTGCTGCAGATTCTAAGATGACAAATGTGGTGGACAGTAATGCCCATCAAGTACTCTTTATCTGATACAAATCTCGAAAAACGCCAAAGTTTTAATGCTGATAATTGCTGAAATAATAGACTAAATGCGCATTGTGGTCCCTGTTATATGTCTTTAACGTGTTTAAAGCTCAATGCTTCCTGCTCGATAGAGACTGGTAAAGTTTTTAATCATGCCGCTTGTTGCCAGTCCAATATGGACCAGTAGAATACAACTAACAGCCACTGAATCGGATCCAACGACCACCGTCGTCACATGGGTGCTCAAAATGTTCGCGTTTAAGCCGGCGATCCACTAATAAAACGTCTCTTGGGTTGGTTTTAAGGTAGTCAATTTTGGTTTGCGCGCTGTCTCTGGCCGACGTAAATTCAACCACATATCGGACGTTGCGAGATGCACTGGGCTGGCTCACCGCCCGGCAACTGTACGAACTTCAATCTCTCCACCTTCTTCACAAAATTTCCCAGCTTCCCAGCTTTCGGCCAATTCTGAACTTCGTTCCAGAAGCACCCGCCAGGACGCTGATTTGGCCCTCCCGCGCGTGAGAACTACCACCGGCAAGTGTCGCTTTTTATATAGTACGGTGCAGCGGTACAACACCCTGTCTCGGAACATTCGTGACGTCTTTACCGTTATTTAAACGTAAAGTTGGCACTCTTTTACATGACATCTGATGTGCTGTGCTGGATGTGTGTGCTTGCGATCGTGTATTGTGTGTGTTTTGTTGTTCTACTCAGTGTACGCATGTGTGTCGTTTTTAACATGTATCTCATCTTTTAACCCTGACACGACGCTCAGAATAGCCGGTTGTATGTATCGGAGAGTGTTTTTACCGTAAATACAGTTTGAAGCTGTAAAATGGCATCGGTTACTCGAGGACTAACAAAACTCGTGATTCCGCCCTCCCGTTCCGCCGAATTATTCTGGTAGCCGTTAGGTGTTGGTGAAAGATAAATATGGAGTGATGATGTGAGGGCGGCAGACCCGGGGCGGGCGGGTATCACATTACACCGTGGGAGAACGCGCCGTCGTGTCGCGACGCGCCGAGCGCCGCCGTACTATGGATCGTCCATATATTACGTAACGCTTTCTTCGGCAATATTCAACACCTGATCCTTTCATCGACATCGGACCTGGGACGACTACCAGCCAGCCTTCTCCAGCCCTCCACCGCTTCCGGGTGCGGAACCCTGACCACGTGCGTGTGGCAGGGTTGTAGACCCCTAGATAGGTAGACTTTAGATATTTTTAAGTAGGTAGACTCTTTAGATACAAATTTTTTATTGGCAATAGGCCTCCTCCACGGTTTAGGTCCCCTCCAGTCTTGGGAAGTTAATTTGCAGTTGCCAACACGTTCTGTCGTGTGTGGCAAGTTAACGTAACCAGTCAGCACCCATCCTATCCCCTCCTGAGCCACGACGATGGCTACTCCCCGGAACCCCGCCCCCCCCCGACCCGCTCGACCCCCCTCTGGGGTCTTCCGGCGCGCGACCGCGTGCCCCCCTGGACGGCCCCCCTCCCCGCCCCCTTCAGGGGCCCAGCCCGCCCCGTCCAGGGGCCAGGCTCCCGCCTGACTCGCGTACCCCCGACGGCCCGGCGTTCCTGCTAATGAAGCGGGACGGCGGTGCTCCGTTTGGATCGACCAACCCCTTCGCCATAAGGCGCTGGCTACGGTCGATCTGTGGCGGGGACGTGGGGATGGCCAAGACGATCCACTCAGGAGCTCTCCTGATCCAGACCCTGTCTGGACAGCAGAACGTCCCCCTGCTGGCAACCAAGACGTTCATCGGTGTAGCGGTGAACGTCGAGGCCCCCATCCACCTGAACTCGGTGGAGGGCCTCATGTGGTGCCCTGAGGTGGCTAGCCTCTCGGAGGAGGAGATCCTCTGGGAGCTCGAGCCGCAGGGCGCAGTGGAGGTGGTGCGGCTCAGGCCCCAGAGGCACGAGCAGCCCAACCCACTAGTACGCCTGAGGTTCGGCGGGCTAGCATTGCCTAGCCAGGTGTACTGCGGCTACCTGAGGGTAGACGTGCGCCCTTGGATCCGCCCCCCCGGCAGTGCCGAAAGTGTTGGCGATTCGGCCACACCGACAGCGTCTGCCAGGCACACTGCCACACGTGTGGTCGGTGTGCCGGGCAACACCCGACAGACGGGTGCACCGCCGCAGCTAAGTGCTGCGCCGGATGCGGCGACGCCCACGCCGCCTGGTATCGGCGCTGCCCGGCTCAGGTGGCGTTCGTGGAGGCGAAAGACGGAAACCGACAGAGGCCCGCTTCCCCCCCCCCCCGACGCTCTCCCCAGGCCTGAACCCCGCCGCCTGGCCGCCGCTGCCCAACCTGGCCAAGGCCCCGTCCCGCCGGACCACCGGTCCGCAAGCCCCGCCCCAGGCAACCCCCTACCAGCAGGCTGCTCAGCCAGACCTGCCCCCACCCCGAGCCGGCTTGCCAGGCTACCCACCCATGCCCGACCCGCCCCGCCGCTCAGCCGAGTCCACCCCGGCTCCCTCTGACGGACCCTCCCCCGCCGGGAGACCACCCGTCGTTCTTCGGAACTCTCGTCCGACGACGAGTCCCTCCTGCGGACCGCCGCCCTGAAGGCCGGCCAGAACCAGCGCTACCGCTCCAACTCCCCGCCCTCCCGCCCCTCCTCCCTCTCCCGCCCCTCCTCCCACTCCCGCCCCGGGCCACTGAGGAGAGCCCGACCCCCTCCCCGCCATCCCGGTCACGGTCGCTGCGCCACCGCTCCCGCATACCTAGGCACACCCGAGCGACCGCAGGGCGCGGTCCGGACAGCAGCGACTAAAAATGAATAATAACCAGTCAGAATTTGTCCTCCAATGGATTAGATCTTAAATATCCCATTGGGGGCAATTCAAACATTACGTCTTAAATAATAATCCGTTAGTAGCCGCTGTTCAGGAAACCCATTTTATTGACGCCGACTTTAACAATTATACTCTTAAAATCCACGGTTATAGCCTTTATACAAATAACGTAAATGCATCACCGCGCCGAGGCGGCTCGGCTTTGCTTATTTCAAACCAACTTTTGCATCATCAAATCGACCTTCAAACAACCTTAGACGCAGTCGGCGTTAATATTAAAATCGCTCAGCTAGAACTAACTCTTATCTCAATTTATTTCCGTCCTACTGAGGACATAGACATTGATTCTTTTTCCCAGCTTATTACAAATATTAACACCCCATGTCTGATTATGGGCGATTTCAACGCGCATAGTCGGGTGTGGGGCTGCCTTCGGAACTCTCTCCGAGGCCAAATTATGCTGGACCTGCTGGACCGGCATAATTTGGTCTTCCTTAACGACCAATCACCCACACACGTACACCACTCAGGAGGCGAGGTGACTTACAGCGCCATTGATCTCGCCTTAGTCACACCACGCATCGCGACTCTTTTTACATTTAATGCACAATCTGACCCTCTTTTTAGCGATCATTACCCAATTCACTTAGAACTTCAAGTCCCTTCAGGACAGACAAATTTTTACTCTCTGCCTAGATGGAACCTTGGCAAAGCCGACTGGTCCTCCTTCCAAAAACACATTGACACTAGTCACCCCGCAGACTCCCAGACCGACATTAACACATTTTTAAACACTATTCTCGCATCAGCACACCAGCACATTCCACACACACGCACACACACACAACACCACCCGAGGCAGCGTACTGCCCCGTGGTGGAACACAGAATGCCAAAGAGCTGTTGCCCTCCGGAAAAGAGCATTTCGGAAATTTCAAGCTTGTATAACTGCAGAAAACGAACACGAAGTACGGAAAACCCGCTCTTTGGCTAAAACAATCATTGACAAAGCAAAACAAGAATCTTGGCAGGAATTCTCATCTACCTTTAATCGATTTACCTCCCTCTCAAAAATTTGGACATTAATTAGATCGTTTTCAAATAAAAGACCACCGTCATACAAAATCCCACACTTACAAATACACAACACATCTTACACGCTTCCCCTAGAGGTGGCAACACAATTTGCACAACACTACGCTAACATATCATCAACACAACAATGTACACCAACTTTTACTAACCAACTTAACGATCAATTTCAATCTATCAGCTTTGACTCTAATAACGTAGAAATATGCAACTCTCTTTTTACCAACTCAGAGTTAACGTACGCTATAGGTAAATGTGGTAAAACTTCTGTAGGGACAGATCAAATTGACTACTCCTTCTTTAAAAACTTGACAGAGACTGGTCTCACCAACTTGCTAACAGCCTTCAATACCATGTGGTTTGACGGCACTTTCCCTGAATCTTGGCATAATAGTACGCTAATTCCTATAATTAAACCTCGCAAACCTAAATCTTCTCCCGCTAACTATCGCCCTATTTCTCTAACTAGTTGTGCATGTAAACTATTCGAACGCATGGTTAATGGACGCATCAGGACATACATTGAATCAAATAATTTACTTACCCCACACCAAAGTGGTTTTCGACCTGGTCGCTCCACTGCGGACAATTTAGTTGGTCTTATCGACTCTGTCCAGCGCGGCTTTCGAGGGAGAGAGGTCACAGTTGCCCTCTTTCTTGATTTGAGAGCTGCGTTTGACAGAGTCAACAAAACCGCACTTCTAGTAAAGGTCCATAAGGCCGGAATCCGAGGTCGACTCGCCAAATTTATCCAAAACTTTTTAGAAAATAGAACTTTTAATGTAAGGTGCGGCAACACATATTCTCCAAATCAAAATCAGGACCACGGTGTCCCACAGGGATCGGTCCTCTCCCCGACCCTATTTTTAATTATGATTAACGACATTTTTATTAATATTAACAAGATCGACAAAGGTCTCAAATTTTCAATGTACGCTGATGACCTGGCGGTGTGGTTCTCGCACCCGAGCGTCGACCAAGCCAGCAAAATGTTACAACTAGTACTCATTGATATAAAGGTATGGTGCGACCAATGGGGTCTGGAAATTTCTCCAAGTAAATCTGCATCTCTAATTTTTTCAAAGAAACCCGCATATGTGGAACCCTACATTCCATTAAAATATAACAATCAAATTATCCCTTTTGTCAAATCATTCAAGTACCTGGGAATAACGCTAGACACACGTCTCTCGTTCATCCCACACTTCAATGATTTAGTGCAGAGATGTACGCGACGAATTAATATTATGAAGTCATTGGCTGGCCGAGAGTGGGGCGCAGATCGTGCCACTCTCCTCCAACTATATACTTCCCTGATACGCCCAGTACTGGACTATAACGCATTCTTATTTGATGACATATGTTCCAAACAAATTAAAAAATTGCAAACTGTCCAAAACGCTGCCTTGCGCATCGTGACTGGAGCCTGCCGCACCACCAACACCACAAACTTACACATCGACACAAACATTCCCACACTCTGCCGCCGACGCAAATACACATTACTTAGATTCTACGCCAGAGCAAGCTCACACCCCACACGCCCAACATTCCACATCTTAAATCACCCCGCACCCACTAGACGACAAACACTACTACAAAAACGACACCCGCTTATCAGTCACAGAATCAGACAAACACTCACACTATTCAACATCGCTCACATCACCACAATGCCAACGCCACCACTCACATCTCACTGGCTCGACACAACACCAGACACACACCGCCTCTTCACACACAACAAAAACACAGTCACCGCGTCAGAAACACACTCACTCTTCCACGAACACAAAGCACAACACAACACATACACATACATATACACAGACGGTTCACGGGGCGAAGGCCGAACCGGTGGTGCATTCTACACAAACACAGTTAGCAATAACTTTAGACTTCCCGACATAAATAGCGTATACACAGCGGAATTGTCATCCATTTTATTAGCATTAATATATGTCAGAAAAGAAAAACTTAAGGAAGTAGTCATTTGCACAGACTCGTCCGCCTCGCTCACGGCCATTTCCTCGATTAGTGACTGTAGAAACCCGATAGTATTTAAAATCAGACAGCTAATCAAGTATTTAAACAGTAAAAACAATAGTATTAAATTCCTCTGGATCCCAGGACACGCAGGTATCCCGGGAAACGAGGAAGCCGACAGACTTGCGAAATTGAGCATAGAATTACCTTCAGTAAACCAACTTCCAAGCCCAGTATCAGACGTGTTAAATTATATTAATTCTCAACTTAGCATACTGCGCCAGAGCGAGTGGGACGCCGCTCCGCATTTTCATCTTTATCCAATCAAGCCAAAAGTCCAACATTTTATATCTAGTCACCAGAATTGTAGAGAGAAGGAGGTAATATTGGCGCGCCTCCGTCTCGGTCATACAAAAATTACTCATTATTATATTATGGAGAATCTCCCGCCACCAAATTGCCAACATTGCCCAGGTTATCCGCGCTACACAATCAAGCACTTACTTATTACTTGCCCAGTACACAACGATAAACGACAGAACATTATTAATTACACACAACAAAATGGCATCACATTAAATCTTCAAACACTGTTAGGTGATAGTTATCCTGAATTGATAGGTCTCCTCCTAGATTATCTCTACCAAACACGTTTAGCTAATCAAATATAACAGTTTTTTTGGGCCTAGCGCATTTTTGGCCCACCGCGCAGGTTTTTTCCCCTTTGCCTTAGACGCTGGGTTTTGTATTATTCAGGACTTTTCGCCCAGCTAAATACACCCCACAACCAGGTCTCGCCGAGGCGCCGGAGCCAGGGAGACTGGCAACAGTCTCCCGTTGTTGCAATGACGGCACCGCCACGGCTCCATCAACACTGACACTGTACAGGTGTATGTAATAAAAATATGTATGTATGTGTGTCTCGTGTTTTACTTATTTTTGACCTTGAACGAAATACTTAACGTAATGTTAGATATTATATTTGACCTTGAACGAAATACTTAACGTAATGTTAGATATTATATTTACTTTGAACAATACATTTTCCGGGTGCACATAAACCGGTTAACGTAATTAATTAACGTAAAATAGCTAACCTTCTCCCTAGCTTGCCCGGGTGCACATAAACCGGATAACGTAACTCTTTTCCTGGCAAATTGCCAGATGTCACTCCCCACCCGGAAAATGGCTATAGGCCGGTCCGGGAAAAAAAACGCGAAAAAAAATTCAACACCCTGTTGAATATTGCCGTTTTAATGTAACGCTTCGTAACGTTTCGACTGAGCCCCGTATATAATTAAGTAGCGCAAACATGTTTGAAGTTTGAACCCCCTCCCCTAGCCTCTGTAAAACATACAAAATCATGCTTAATGTAGCATGAACATCGTCGTGGCGGTCAATATCTTGAATTCCAGACCCTGTGCTAGTCACTCGTATAGGCTTTGTATGATTCTGTTATTGTTTCCGTTTAAAGTTCATTTTAATTGTCCAGCTTTACGATAACACCCGTGCGACCCCCTCCAGCTATGTAATATACGTGTTTATATTCATATACAGACAATTATGGCATACATGACACAGGAAAGTAAACACATAGGCGGACGCGTTTCGTCATAAATTACTTCATCAGCACCATATACACAAGATGAAATAATGCACACACTCAAGAAAAGCTATACATCACAGTTTACATCTATTCGAATTATTTTTTAAAGTTCTAGAAGAATGTGATATAAAACTTGTTATAATATACAATCATACTGAATTATATAATCGATGTCGCTAACGCAGAGAACGGTGGCGTAATATTCCAGAAACTGAGAGGTGAGATTAACTCAGGTTACTTTTATGGAAACTCAGACACCCAAAGAAGTTATCCCTATTAGACCAATCATTTTGCATGGATTCCCACGCCAGCTTACAATGTAGCTATACAGCTGAACACTATTATTTCACCTTGCATACCGAAAACTTATTCCCTGAGATCGTCTGAAGAATTCATAGAAATACTCAGAGTACGGGATAGGCATGGCACCCTGGCATCTCTTGACGCATCTTCACTCTTTACGAATGTCCCTGTCGATCAGATGATTGATACGCTTCTTGAGAACGTGTACTCTCATGCGTCTATCCCGGCGCCACGTGTATCTAGAGCAAGAGCTAACTCAAACGTCTCTTTGAGATATGCACAAAAGACACTCTTTCCTTTTGCACCCAGACTTGCACCCAGAGGGCAAGCTTTGCCGACAGATCGATGGGGTGGCAATGGGTTCCCCTTGGGTTGTCATTTGCGGAAACGTATATGGCACAGATAGAATCACTGACCCTAGAGAGCCTAGAAGAAACCTTTCACGTACTGCCGGTACACTGATGACATATGTGTTGATATTGTTGACGAGGAACAACTCATGTGCCTCAAATCCGAACTTGAAGACAAATCAATTATCAAATTCACGTTCGAAATGTCAGTAAACTACCGAATTCCATTTATAGATGTAACAGTTGATGCTTCAAATAAAACAATCGTTACCTCGGTTTATAGGAAACCCACTGATATTGGTAGATGTCTTAAAAGGATTATACGGGTTTCCGTCCTGAAAGTAAATGCACTCTTTTACAGTTGTATGAGCTTTACACACATTTAAGACATATAACAGGGACCTCAATGCTCATATTTAGTCCATTATTTCAGAAATTATCAGCGTTAAAACTTGGGCGTTTTTCGAGACTAGTATCAGATAACGAGTACTTGATCGGCACTACTGTCCACCACTTTTATCTTAAGATCAATTTGAAAGTTTTGAATTATCTGCAAGTCCTACACTGGATCACAAAATTATTATGCAATTCAAAACTGACGGGACTTTGTATTACTACACACTGTTCGTTGAGGTTTTGTGTTTTTGTGGTTTTCTTTTCTCTGGCCAGTCTGGCTTTTCTCAGCGTTGAGAATTTGGTGGTGGCATATTTATTTTTTGGCATGAAAATTCATGAAAAATATATAATTTTATGGGAAAACTAGGTAACTGCTGCTGTCGTTGGAACAAAACAAGTTTATTTTCTTTCAAATATTGCTTATTTTACCGGAAATATGCCATACGTGAGGTGTTTTTATTAGCATAAAAGAGATGACTGGCTCCGCCTCAGCCGGTCCTGCAGAAAATACGCGGTGGCATCACCGCGCACTTTGGAATGTCCTTACGTGCAGAAGAGGTCATTTCCAGAAAAATGTGGCTGTCGGCAATAGGCGCGCACGCGGGGGACGGCTGGCGGAGCGGCGCCTGGCCACTACTATTACTTTCGGATCCCCTGGTCAAAACGGGACCGTCCCGTTTGGAGGCGGTGCCTCTATATTTCGAAAACCTCTGAAGTTAGGGGGCGGAAGTTTTCGAAGCTGTGTTAGGACGTCGCTCTCCCTATGTGACCAGAAAACTGTTGATCCAGTCCATCTAGAACACACCTTGGTACTTACTTAATGAGTTAACTATTATATTTATGTATTACTAATACATTATGTATATGTTAAATTTTCAATAATAATTCATCACAATTAATAATTAATTATAGAATAAGAAATTCGTTAATTAAATCCGTTGCAGACTATGGTCACTAGCGGATCCAGGGGGGGGGGGGGGGGATTGCGGCCATGACTCCCCTCCAAAACGCCTGAAATCGGCACAAAATTGACACATTTCCTGATATGGAAGACAATCTAAGCAACTTTTACAAGGGAAAGTTTGTTTAAAATCGGCTATCAATGCATAACCAAGCGAAATACGATGAGTTTTCAGAATTATGTGATATTTGTTGGGGGAATTTGGCTCCCCCCTCCGCCCACCACCCGTCCCCCCCCCCTCCAACCACCGTTCTGGATCCGCCAATTACTATGGTAGTAGCAGTACCATACGCTAGTACCATCAGGTTTATCGGAATGGGCCGGTAATCGCATATCGAAACGTGGCAGCTGACGCCCATCCTCGTCGTGAGTGATTTTCTTGGCCTTAGCAACAAGTGGCGTAGTGCCAACGCAGCATCAAACTTAGTTTTATAATTGCCATTAGCTTTCTCACGGTCTCGATGTGACGTTCCCCACTCCGTCGGTCTGCACCGCTCACGCCTCACCCTCCTCCCCGCCCGACAGCTGCCGGCCGATGCGAGGCGACACCGGGTCCAGTGTGGTGTCAGATGTCCATTCGCATAAACATATTCCACTGTAGCCGACTTGCGTGAGTGACAACGTCATCACCACGTTACTTCCTCCATCTAGCGGGTTTTACTGCAACTAGTAGTTCCAATAAGACCGCGCCAGACAGTTTTGGATGGCGCAAGCTTGACTGCCACGGCTTTGTGTGTGGCTGTATGCTACGGTTTTGGATGCGGCGAGCACCATTTTGGATGCGGCGAGTTTGGCTCATGAAGATGTCCCCTACCCGGGCGAATTTTGGATGTCGCAAGCGTTGTTGGCAGCGGTTTTGGATGGGACAAGCATTGAATGCTACAACTTTGAACTCTTTGTTAGTTCCCCGTTCGTTCATTGTTCACTGACGTTCAGTGTTAACTGAGAGTGCTAATCGTCAGTGTTGGGCAAGTCTTGGGAAGAGCGGAGTTGAAACGAGGGAAATTTGGAATAGTTCTCAGGCTTAAAAAATAGTTGGACAAATTCAGACGGCGCCTGTTTCCACTGAAACTGCAAATTACTCCAACGGGCTTACATTTACAGGGAATAGGTCACCTTGAAAGTTGTCTTGAAATTTCGTTATACGGGTTATTTCGAGCTGACAAAACGAATATGGCATTTGTTTGGACGATAGATGGATATCCGTCGAAAATGGGCGTGTTTCTCTTGTCTCCTTCATGGCCACTTCATGGACTTCATGACAATAATTATGACGTCATGCATATGGTAGCTTGGATATGGAGACTATTGCGAACAATAACGACGGACTTAACCTTATTTGTAACAGGCTCCTGGCTACCCCTATTTGTAACAGGGGAGGGGGGGGGGGGGGCGGAGTTCGCCCCCCCGGAGATCTCGAGATCTACCCGTCCGATTTTCACAAATGAAACGGTGTTTGGCTCCCCTAAACACGATCTATATCTCTAAATAAAAGAAAATCTAAATTTTTGATAGGGGGGCAACAGAGGTGAAAAACTACAAATTTAGTAGTATTTTTGATCCAACATAGCTTTCATGTTTATCGACCAATTTTAACACAACTAATACGAATCGATAGATGTTGAATTGTAAATTGATATTTGACGGAAGCATTTGAAAATTCAAAAATCATAGGCGTGTGCAGGTCACTCAATATGGGGGTGAAGTAAATGCGTAATAAACCATTTTTTATGTTGTTTTTGATAAATGAAATGGAATGTGATTGTGACATTAGACAAAACAGTTATAAATGCTATTTTTTTGCCATAGGCGGTACCAGGTTAGTGAAAAAGGGGGTAAAATTGGGAAAAAGTATTAACCGCAGACAAGTTGCTACCCAGCACTATAAATATGTTACTGATCGTATATAGTTCCTTTTTGCATGTTGTACTTCATCATAGGCGTATCCAGGATCCCAACTGTGGCGGCGCAAGACCTTTTGATAAGTATATTATCCGCTATTATGGTACTAACTAGTCAACAGTGACTATTTCACTTACAACTTCAATTAACATTGCTCACCCCCTTTTTACCCTACCTGGACTCGCCTATTATCTTATAATCGTTCGTAGAGTAGCCTGTGGTGCGTATTTCATCCAAAAACTGCAGTATGTTATGTCATTGTACGCCCATGCCTCTTAGTTTCCTTGCAATAATATGACCCCCTTTCTTCCATTCCTGAGCGCGCCTCTGCAAAAAATGACTTTATTCCCTTTTCTGGTCTCATATGTGCATATATTATTATAAGCTAAACGTATATTGCGCCGTTATCGCTGGCATATCGTCATCACCATGCCAGTCACCCCCCTTTCCATGTTCCTGAACACGCCCCTGAAACTCTATATGTAATAAATTATGCAAATAATGGAAGCAGAAGCTATCTTTTACATCTTGATAGCTATAAATGCCCCTTACATTGCTCTATTGGCTTCCTGCCAAGCATTGAATACTTCCTGGAACCCCCCCCCCCCCTTTCAAGCCCCTGAAACCGCCTCTGCCATGCAATTTTTATGATATTTCATTAACATCAACTAATTTGCACTTGTTGCAATCACCGTAAGCCGATGTAACTCCTTCATACTTGATGCAGTTAGGAAGAAACCGTGAAGATCGCATTTCCGTATTATCGCCAAATGTCGCCTCCGAACCCACCCAAAACTGTGCCCTGGAACCGCCTCTGTTCAGGTTAAGAACTCAAAATTTGGACTCCAAATGCGGAGTTCAATTCTATGAAAAGTCCCAAAATTTCATGGGCCTGCTCCAAGCCGTTCTGGAGATATCTGCGAAAAACATGAGGGGGGGGGGGCGGAATCCGCCCCCCCCCCTGTTACAAATAGGGTTAACTAAGCTCCTCTATCATCACACATACCTTGACATCATCACACTTATTGAAGAGGAAGTCTATCTTCAATAATAGACTGTTTGAACTGTTATAACTTAATTTAAAAACGTACTTATTTAATGCGCCAAAGAGCGAAGTAACGCATTGAAACTGCTGCAATTGTCCAAGTAATTTGCTAAATGTCCCAAGTCAATAACCGCCGATTAATGCCGGGGAATTCGACCCAAGTTGCTTCTGCCCAACCAACCAGCCAATCATGGTGGCGCTTGCGGTAAAACTGAGCTCAGTGGTTTTCATAACCACCGGAGGCCTTCCACTCTCTTCCGTCGGCTGAACGTGACATTAATCTAGTAACCTCTGCGTGTATAGGCTGTTCCGCGCAGCATTGTTGCGCACCGTACGGTCTAACCTTTCAGGAAGTTGAAACGGCCGGTATTCACTGCGAATTAACTGCTTTGCCAGCCAACCCAGCGGGACGCTTATTTTGGAATCAATATACAATTTTCGCCTATAAATTCTGCCGGCTGCCAGGAATTGCCCGATCGGACGGTAGGGGACAGACCCTACGCAATAAGCTCTGCTTAGCGCGGGTCGGGACCTCGGAAATTCGTCCATTCAAAAGGTTCGGACTAAATTTATATACAAAACTTTGTTGGTCGAACCAACTTGTGCACTAACTAGCTGAGATTGACCGTCGTCTTCTGAGGTTCGTTAATATTAAGTCTTCTGTCGCTGCCTTCACGTCAGCACAGCCTGTCAAACATCATATCGTTGATTATGGCGCAGGGCTATGGCGAACCGGATACCTACCTCGGGAAATAAACATTAAACGTAACGTCCCTCTGCATCGACACTTCGTATTTCGGTATTTCCAATTTTACGTGCTTGCCGACGTGCGTGATACATTCCATGCTCTGCCAGTGCAATGCCAGGCTGCAGCGATTTAAGTTGAGTACCTACAGTAATAAACGCGTGCATGCGTATGGTAAATTCAGTGGGAGGCATAACAGTCGGGTATGTAAGCGAGCGTCATCTTTCTGTGTGTCAGCGAGTACCATATGTAAGCTAGAGATGTTGTTTTATGTTCAGATTCTCTGTCGATGACCCGTGTTCCGGCGGGCCCCTGATTGTTAGACTGTCCCGCTCAGCGGAGTGTGCCCTGACCCCGGCGGTGACCTTTTCCCGCTGCCCGTGCACAGTCCCGCGCCGGCGAGTGTACATTCGTGGCGGGAACAGGATGGAGTGTTACTAAATGATCTTCAGCTGCAGAAGTTTCCGTGGCCGGATGGATAGTGGCAGGAATGTGGAGCGACTTGATTAGGCGTTTTGAGGGAATCGAAAGGAAGTGTGCGCTACGAGTCGGGAGACCAGTAACGTCTTCTTGCGTCGTGTACGTTTAAACTTGGCTGTCTTTTGACGCGCTGACCGTGGCCACCGGGTCGGCGCAGCGGGCCCCAGGGAGTTAGATCGGCCCGCTGAACGGACGGTACCCAAACCCGAGAGCAGCGCCTATTTTAATGGAAAACCACTGGGGTGCAAAAAGTGTTTGGGGGCATCTTTTTGTGGCAAAAAGGTACCCCCATTTTTTCCTCCGCGTATTTGGGCCGGTCACCTTATTTTGATATTCGAGCTTAAGAAATTCACTTTCGAATTCACAAAAAAATATATTCTGTGGACATTTTTCCGATAATTTTATTTTTATTTTTGGAGTCAAACAACCAAACAAAATCACAAATCCGAGATAACCATTTAGAAGAGAATGTCATTTCCTTTCTCTTTACGTTTTTTTATTTGCAATTTGCTTTGAAACTCTATTTTTACGATTTTTCAAACATTCATTGTTTTTCCACCAAAAATGGCATGATATGACGTCATTAAAAAGTTATTATCTCTCAAAACCTACATTAATTTCATTGAAATTTGGTGGGAAGACGTAAAATTGATGCAGTATAAGGTACTGAAAGTTTCACGTTGATATCTAACACAGTTTTAAAGTTATTGATAAAATCCGAGAGGGAGCAAACTCTGCCCCCCCCCCCCCCCCCCCCAGAGGGGCGCGTGTAACCTGGGAATGCTTGAATTGCATTAGGTGTGCTGTTTTTCTATCATTGAAAGCAAGGTATACATACAAAAAAACTTCAAATTCAATCACTTGAGAGAAGAAAAAACTTCCGTCTTCATGAAGTTTTCTCCTAATATCATTGTTTTTCACGTTCAGTGCAGGGAACGCGCGGGGGGGGGGGCATACTTGTATTGCATGCCCTCTCCCCTAGATTCCTAGATTCCTGTGGGAGGGGGGGGGGGGGGGGGGGGGGGGATTTGCCCCTGATGTCCGCCCTCTGAATCCGCCAATGGGGGTGGATACCCTCCCAACTTAGTTTTTTTTAAATAGCGGAAATTGACGCCATTTCGCGCCGCCAGTTTTGGTACAGGGAACGCGCGGTTGCCTATCAATTGCCCAAATCCTGTTAATTTGTTTACCTCGGGTCTCCTCAGGTCACGTCACTAGATCAAGTCTAGTGATTCCACCTGCAAAAAATGTAAGGTCGTGCCGCAACCACAGTGTTTGACCGATCAGTTAGATACTCACAGGATTTAATCAGGTCATAAACACCTACAATTCTGCTATTTCGGATAATTTTTACATCGGTGACCTAAGGTGAAGTCTATTTTGTGACCCCCCAAATATAAGTAATTGGGGAAACATGAAAATGCATATAAATCCACAGGAAATGGCTAAATTTGCCCAATTTTCACCAGAATCCCGCATCTTTTGCAAAATACAAAGATCCAGTGGCGGATCTACCGGTTGGACAAAATGGCCAATTGTCCCCTCCCCGACACCGTGTGAAGTCGGCGCAAGATTGACACATTTCTTGATATAGAAGAAAATCTAAGCAACTTTTACTAATGTAAGTTATCTTTATATCAGCTATCAATGTATAAGCAAGCCAAATCCGATGCGTTTTCAGAATTGTGAGAAACTTTTTGTAATTTTGCCACCCCAAAAAACACCCCTTCTGGATCCACCAATGCAAAGATCAATGTGGTGTTTGTATCCTGTGACCTCCACGAGGTAAAATCTATTCACCATGAGGTCATTCGTTAATTTTCTTCCATGACTTTTCAGCGAACCGTAGTTGGCGATGAACGAGCGAAGGCGAAGGAAATGTATGGTGAATTTCAACTCGATCATGGAAGTAGTTTCTCAGATACAAATATGTGGTGCACACGTGCGCACGTGCAGAAGCACCTCACCCCTGACTTGTGGGAAAGTGGTGGCTGAGAGATCCCTAACAACACACCAAATTTGATCACAATCGGCTCAGCAGTTGCCCCACCCTCTCCAAATTGTGTGGCGACGTTCCTGATCCAACAACCCCCGATCACCCCCACTCTGCCGCTACTGAGTAATTGTTCAAAGGATATTGAAATTCAAGATATTCCGGAAATAATTTAAAGATACTTATTTTGGGTGGTAAATACTACAACTTAGGAATATCATGACAATTGCATTGGATTTGTATACATGTATCACCAGGTAAGCATATTTTATTCTAATTTAATACCTATCAAGTGAAAAATTACATGGAAATACTTAAATCCGGGTGGGCAACATCTCTTCACTGGGGGGGGGGGGGGGGGGGGCATTTCCCCCAGTTAACATGTTAAAATAGGACCTGCCTGAGAGTGAGCTGGGTAAAGATAACTACCACCGATCTTTGAGCGCGGACGGTGGAGCAGGTAGAAGCGAACCGAACACAAGCCTCTTACGTATAACGGAAGATGAGGATGGTCGTAATATGGTCGATGGAAGAATAACAGTTGATGGATGAGTCGTCTTATTTAAAGTCACTCCCAGGCAAGTCTGTAACTTGTTAGACCGGTGGCGGCGATTTCGGCACAGGTTCGTGCCGTGCCTGATTCCGTGCCTGATTCCGTGCCTGATTCATGCCTGATTCGTGCCTGATTCGTGCCGCGCCTGATTCTGTGCTGATTCCGTACCTGATTCCGTGCCTGATTCCGTGCCTGATTCCGTGCCTGATTCCATGCCTGATTCCGTGCCGTGCCTGATTCCGTGCCTGATTCCGTGCCTAATTCCGTGCCTGATTCCGTGCCTGATTCCGTGCCTGATTCCGTGCGTGATCGTGCCTGATTCGTGCCGTGCCTGATTCCGTGCCTGATTCGTGCCGTACCTGATTCCGTGCCTGATTCGTGTCTGATTCGTGCCGTGCCTGATTCCGTGCCTGATTCCGTGCCTGATTCGTGCCTTATTCGTGCCGTGCCTGATTCCGTGCCTGATTCCGTGCCTGATTCCGTGCCTGATTCGTGTCTGATTCGTGCCGTGCCTGATTCCGTGCCTGATTCCATGCCTGATTCGTGTCTGATTCGTGCCGTGCCTGATTCCGTGCCTGATTCGTGTCTGATTCGTGCCGTGCCTGATTCCGTGCCTGATTCCGTGCCTGATTCCGTGCCTGATTGTTATACACGCCTCTGTTTGTCGTGTCCTTGCATTACAGTAACAGATAATAGCCAAAGTGAAATAAAACATAGCAATGTCCACTATAAATTTGTGTCTCAGTGTCTGTGACGCCATCACGCCGTCAAAATCGATGCAGCATGTTTGGGTGAGATGTAACGTTTCGTGACGCATCGTTGTGAACACGTTCGTAGGTGATGATAATTCTGTATGTGTGGTTTCATTACCTAATCAGCACCTGAAGTGTCCTGATTGTCCCGTCTCAGCGGACATCAGTACATAACCAACTGCCTTCTCATCGGACATCAGTGCAGAACCAACTGCCTTCTCATCGGACATCAGTGCAGAACCGACTGCCTTCTCATCGGACATCAGTGCAGAACCAACTGCCTTCTCATCGGACATCAGTGCAGAACCGACTGCCTTCTCATCGGACATCAGTGCAGAACCAACTGCCTTCTCATCGGACATCAGTGCAGAACCAACTGCCTTCTCATCGGACATCAGTGCAGAACCAACTGCCTTCTCATCGGACATCAGTGCAGAACCGACTGCCTTCTCATCGGAAATCAGTGCAGAACCAACTGCCTTCTCATCGGACATCAGTGCAGAACCAACTGCCTTCTTATCGGACATCAGTGCAGAACCAACTGCCTTCTCATCGGACATCAGTGCAGAACCAACTGCCTTCTCATCGGACATCAGTGCAGAACCAACTGACTACGTCTTCCCTGGTACTCCCAAAATACACTGGCGGATCCAGGGAGGTGGGGCAAGGGCAAAAGCCCCCCCCCCCATTCCAAGCTTAACAGGGGCGGCAATAGAAATTAGCCCACCCAACAACAACAACAACACAAATCCCTGAAACTGGCGATTAAAAATGGGTACTGCCTGCGAAAAAAATAACTTCTTGCGAAAGAAAGAAATATTGTGTTTACCTCGTTCGTATTTCCTCTATTTGGTAGCGTTTTGGTAGCAGTAGGGATAGGGAAAGTGGCGCGTCTGACGCTATTTTGAAGTGGTTCACAACTAAGGTAAGTTATAATTGTACACACAGCGCGCGTCGCAGCCTTTGGTCTCCTGCTGCCTGCTGGATTGCAGAGGAGCGCGGGAGTGAATTTCCTTGTATAGGTACCTATATTGTATGGAATCACTGGCGGATCCAAAGGGGGCGACAGGGGCCAAAGCGCCCCCCATTCCAAGCTCGACAGGGGCGGCAAAAGAAATTAGCCCCACCCCAAAATCCGCTGAAACGCGATGAAAATGGGTACTGCCTGCGACAAAATAACTTCTTGCGAAATAAATATATATTCTTTGCCTCATTCGTGTTTCATATATTTGGTAGCATTTTGGTAGCGGAAGGGATAGGGAAAGTGGCGCGGCTGACGCTATTTGGGAGTGATTCACAACCAATGTAAGTTATAATTGTACATGCTGCGACGCAGCCTTTGGTCTCCTGCTGCCTGCTGGGTGGCAGAGGAGCGCGTGAGTGCATTTCCTTACATAGGTACCTAGAGATAAAAAATGTTGTGTGGAATGCGTCTACTAGTATTAAGTAAGGTAATTGGGTTCAGTTACACAATCCCAATGTTCTATGAGGTAACCGGGGGCGCTAAAATGAGCTGTGAAAGTTGTATTACAATGCAAGCAAGTCCAGGAAGTTGTAATGCAATGCAAGTCCAGGAGATATTGACTCGGACATTTTTATAAGGTCACGGTGCAGCTCAATCTTTGCCAGCCCATATGGCGGAGAATTTATGAAGCAATATAGATATATTATATGTCAGAATGGCAATGAGCTGTTTTATAACTTGGTGATGTTCATTTTTTCATTTTCGAAAATTGCAAAATTTAGTACGTTTTCGAAATTGTACAACCTTTTTGGATACCTTTTCTCAAACGTGTTTCTATTTCTTCGCTATGTAATTCTTACGTGTGGGGACGTGTGAATTAAGTGCACAAATAAAATTGAGGGATATTTGCCTCCAAATATCTCAAATTTTGTCATTTTACATGCCATTTTATATTTTAAAAACAAAATATGTCAATCAAAAAATTCGCTAATAACTTTTGACTGAATACAACTAAAATGGTACGGTAAACGCATTGTGCTGTTCTCATCGATATGAGTTGAATGCTCTGCAGCAAGACCTCTTTCTGACATTTGATGACCTTGACCTTAAATTTCGAAGTTGGTATTTTTTAAAAAAATCTTTTTTGGATACCCAAGCAAAATGTATTTCCTAGTTTGACTTTATTCTTGTTAAGTGTAAAGAAGTGTCCTTCAAACAGTAAAATAAAATTGATGGTTATTTGTCTTCAAATATGCTAAATGTTGTCATTTTATGTTATTTTTGTGACAGGTGTTATTCCCCAATAACTTTTGACTGAATAAAGATCAAAAGGTAAAATGGACACCATTTTGTTATTTTCGTCAAGAGGCGTTGAATGATATGCAGTATGACCTTTTCTAACATTTGGTGCCCTTCACCTAAGGTATTCACCCTATTCCCTGCGGGCGGCCAGAATTACGTTAACCTGCGGGGGGCAGATTCCGGCCCCCTCCTCCAGAGATCTCGTGAACAACTCGGTCTATTTCGATAGAGAAAACGCCATTCGATTCGTCATGACAAGATCTCTATTTTTGCATCTCGAATTTTTGTTTTGTTCAAAAATGGGGGGCCAGGGGGCAAAAAAATACGATTTTTTGCTGTTTTTTTTTTAAAGGTCATTGCGGCCATGTGGCTCGACCGATTTGCATGCCCCAAACGTTGTTGAGCTACAAATGTACTGGTCTTTAATATATCAAAAGACAAAAACAAAATAAAAAATAATAGGCGTATTCAGAGAATGTAAAATGGGGGGATTTTCTGAAAAAAATATGTGATGTTCGTGATTGTTTGGGACGACATGAACGTCACATGTGGGCATTATATGCTGTAATTTGTTAAATTTAATATATTGCGCATAGGAGGATCCAGGAAAAACATGGGGGGCACCATGCGCGTAACGCTTTTATCATCTTTCTAATTTGAAGTTGGACCTAATGTGAGGGTGGGTATCGCCTCTCATTCTTTATCCTGAGTGCGCCTCTGCCCCAAAAAAATATGTACAATCCCAGTATCTATGATCCATATTGCATTGAAATTGTATCGGAATACGGTGTTTTAGCTGCAAGTTATGCCATTTGGCCTCAGTTTATTCTGGCGAATGCGTTCATGAATATAGTGCATTGGTCATTCTATTGTGATGTTTTATTTTTCAGAAACGTTTTGATGAAGTGGTTGGAAATTGACCCATACACAGGAAGAAGTATCATATCAATTTCAGTTGTATTCAGGCACGTAGCCAAGGAGGGGGGGGGACCACCCCCTCCCCCCTGGAGGCCAAGAGGGCCCTTTTCGGCGGCGAAGGACTCTTTTTTTTCGGAGCGCTGCGCGCGCCGAAAAGGGCCGACGAGACCGCGCGAAACGCGGTATCATAAGCTCTTTACGACGCGAAGCGTGGTCTTTAGAGAGTTTAGAGCACTTCAGAGGCCCTTTATGGCCACCAGTAACATCTCTGAAAGACCAGAGGGCCTCTTAGACGTTCGAAAGAGCCTTGTACATGTCAGATGGGCCTCTGGCCAGACCGAAGGGCCCCTGAGCGGGTCAAACGGCCCCCTGAACACGTCGAATGGCCCCCAGCCGGCACCGAGGGGCCCCTGGGCGGGTCGAGAGGCCCCTGAGCAGGTTGGAGGGCCCCTTGGGCAGACCCCAGAGGGCCCCTGGGAAGTTCAAAGCGGGGCTGCGGAGTCGGAGTCGAAGTCGGAGTCGGAGTTGCTCGGAGTCGGCAGTTAATAAGACGACTCATCCATCAACTGTTATTCTTCCATCGACCATATTACGACCACCCTCATCTTCCGTTATACGTAAGAGGCTTGTGTTCGGTTCGCTTCTACCTGCTCCACCGTCCGCGCTCAAAGATCGGTGGTAGTTATCTTTACCCAGCTCACTCTCAGGCAGGTCCTATTTTAACATGTTAACTGGGGGAAATGCCCCCCCCCCCCCCCAGTGAGCTCCCCCCCCCAGTGAAGAGATGTTGTCCACCCGGATTTAAGTATTTCCATGTAATTTTTCACTTGATAGGTATTAAATTAAAATAAAATATGCTTACCTGGTGATACATGTATACAAATCAAATGCAATTGTCATGATATTCCTAAGTTGTAGTATTTACCACCCAAAATAAGTATCTTTAAATTATTTCCGGAATATCTTGAATTTCAATATCCTTTGAACAATTGCTCAGTAGCGGCAGAGTGGGGGTGATCGGGGGTTGTTGGATCAGGAACGTCGCCACACAATTTGGAGAGGGTGGGGCAACTGCTGAGCCGATTGTGATCAAATTTGATGTGTTGTTAGGGATCTCTCAGCCACCACTTTCCCACAAGTCAGGGGTGAGGTGCTTCTGCACGTGCGCACGTGTGCACCACATATTTGTATCTGAGAAACTACTTCCATGATCGAGTTGAAATTCACCATACATTTCCTTCGCCTTCGCTCGTTCATCGCCAACTACGGTTCGCTGAAAAGTCATGGAAGAAAATTAACGAATGACCTCATGGTGAATAGATTTTACCTCGTGGAGGTCACAGGATACAAACACCACATTGATCTTTGCATTGGTGGATCCAGAAGGGGTGTTTTTTTGGGGTGGCAAAATTACAAAAAGTTTCTCACAATTCTGAAAACGCATCGGATTTGGCTTGCTTATGCATTGATAGCTGATATAAAGATAACTTACATTAGTAAAAGTTGCTTAGATTTTCTTCTATATCAAGAAATGTGTCAATCTTGCGCCGACTTCACACGGTGTCGGAAAGGGGACAATTGGCCATTTTGCCCAACCGGTAGATCCGCCACTGGATCTTTGTATTTTGCAAAAGATGCGGGATTCTGGTGAAAATTGGGCAAATTTAGCCATTTCCTGTGGATTTATATGCATTTTCATGTTTCCCCAATTACTTATATTTGGGGGGTCACAAAATAGACTTCACCTTAGGTCACCGATGTAAAAATTATCCGAAATAGCAGAATTGTAGGTGTTTATGACCTGATTAAATCCTGTGAGTATCTAACTGATCGGTCAAACACTGTGGTTGCGGCACGACCTTACATTTTTTGCAGGTGGAATCACTAGACTTGATCTAGTGACGTGACCTGAGGAGACCCGAGGTAAACAAATTAACAGGATTTGGGCAATTGATAGGCAACCACGCATTCCCTGTACCAAAACTGGCGGCGCGAAATGGCGTCATTTTCCGCTATTTAGAAAAACTAAGTTGGGAGGGTATCCACCCCCATTGGCGGATTCAGAGGGCGGACATCAGGGGCAAATCCCCCCCCCCCCCTCCCACAGGAATCTAGGAATCTAGGGGGGAGGGCATGCAATACAAGTATGCCCCCCCGCGCGTTCCCTGCACTGAACGTGAAAAACAATGATATTAGGAGAAAACTTCATGAAGACGGAAGTTTTTTCTTCTCTCAAGTGATTGAATTTGAAGTTTTTTGTATGTATACCTTGCTTTCAATGATAGAAAAACAGCACACCTAATGCAATTCAAGCATTCCCAGGTTACACGCGCCCCTCTGGGGGGGGGGGGGGGGGGGGGGCAGAGTCTGCTCCCTCTCGGATTTTATCAATAACTTTAAAACTGTGTTAGATATCAACGTGAAACTTTCAGTGCCTTATACTGCACCAATTTTACGTCTTCCCACCAAATTTCAATGAAATTAATGTAGGTTTTGAGAGATAATAACTTTTTAATGACGTCATATCATGCCATTTTTGGTGGAAAAACAATGAATGTTTGAAAAATCGTAAAAATAGAGTTTCAAAGCAAATTGCAAATAAAAAAACGTAAAGAGAAAGGAAATGACATTCTCTTCTAAATGGTTATCTCGGATTTGTGATTTTGTTTGGTTGTTTGACTCCAAAAATAAAAATAAAATTATCGGAAAAATGTCCACAGAATATATTTTTTTGTGAATTCGAAAGTGAATTTCTTAAGCTCGAATATCAAAATAAGGTGACCGGCCCAAATACGCGGAGGAAAAAATGGGGGTACCTTTTTGCCACAAAAAGATGCCCCCAAACACTTTTTGCACCCCAGTGGTTTTCCATTAAAATAGGCGCTGCTCTCGGGTTTGGGTACCGTCCGTTCAGCGGGCCGATCTAACTCCCTGGGGCCCGCTGCGCCGACCCGGTGGCCACGGTCAGCGCGTCAAAAGACAGCCAAGTTTAAACGTACACGACGCAAGAAGACGTTACTGGTCTCCCGACTCGTAGCGCACACTTCCTTTCGATTCCCTCAAAACGCCTAATCAAGTCGCTCCACATTCCTGCCACTATCCATCCGGCCACGGAAACTTCTGCAGCTGAAGATCATTTAGTAACACTCCATCCTGTTCCCGCCACGAATGTACACTCGCCGGCGCGGGACTGTGCACGGGCAGCGGGAAAAGGTCACCGCCGGGGTCAGGGCACACTCCGCTGAGCGGGACAGTCTAACAATCAGGGGCCCGCCGGCATACGGGTCATCGACAGAGAATCTGAACATAAAACAACATCTCTAGCTTACATATGGTACTCGCTGACACACAGAAAGATGACGCTCGCTTACATACCCGACTGTTATATCGAAGTCGATTCAGGCAAGAAACAAATTCCGAATTTGAAATGGCCCCATGATAAAATCACGTGATCCAAACTAAGTTCCCAAACAGGTGCCCAAACTAAGATCACTGTGGGGAATTCCACAGTAAGACAAAAATGGTCAGACGGTGGGTGCCGTCTGACCATTTTTAATTTTTTGAAAAGTTGTGCATTGGGGGTTTCAAGGGCGGGGAATTCATTGGTGGTGACCAAAAAATTCTCCCTAAAATATTTTCCAAAATACGGCATTCCGTATTTTCCCAAGTTCGCTGTGCAGGCTTAATTTTGACGACCAATAAATAACTCCGAGACCTACTTGGGTATCCTACAGCACCACCAATAGTAAATCTCATTTTGCTGCTAACAAAGCAGTATATTGTCACTATTAAACTAAACACTAATGATACGACTCATGAACCGCAATTATCATGCCTAACTCAGCTAGTTTCAAGATATGCGCAAGCAGAACTAATTATAGCAAAGCAACAAAAGACAATAGAACGACATAAAGTAAAATGGGGACTGATAATGGACGAGAGTGGCAATGTAACGATTGGATAGTGGTTCCAGTGACGGACGGCACTCGGCGCGGCGGGTGGCTCGGCGGTTAGTTTGCGTTGTCGTCTCCGTTAGAACGGGATATATTGAGGCATTGCGGTACCGTTATATAAGGGGGGAGGGGGGGGGGGGGGGGGCGCGGCTAGCCGCCGCCGCCGGCTGGCGTGTTGTCGCCGCAGGCGGTAGGCCAGGGTGACAGCGGGTCGGCCGGTGGCGGCGGTCGGTGGCGGCGCGCCCCTTTTTGCGGGGGCGGTGACGGTGATGTTGTACTTAGATAGTCCGCTACCGCCGGCTGGCATGTTGTCGCCGCTAGCGGTAGGCCGGAGAGATGGCGGCTCGGCCGATGGGGTCGGAAGCAGGCGGACGCTGGCGGGGCGCCAGCGTTAGAGCGGCACTGTGTGTGTGTAGATGTAGGCACAACACAAATGTATATGTGTTTGTATGTATGCCATTAATATGTCTTATGATATGAATACACTATCCCTTAGGTGGGAAAAAGATTTAAAAAAAAAAAAAAAAAAAAAAAAAAAAAAAAAAATAACTCCGAGACAAAACAAAAACGATTTTGAAAACTTTTTGTTTGGATCAGGATTAGTCGAAGAACAATTCGGCAATCACGGATTTTCGATTTTTGTTGTTGTTTTTTGTCAGTGACCTCGTGACCTACTTTTTGCGCCGTGACCTTGACCTGTTGGAAACAGAAATTAACATTTTCGTCTGATGACGATTTGAGCTTCAATGATCGTATCAAACAAAAAAAGTGGGGTTTGATCTGTAAAACCTACTTTTGGAGACTTCCACAGTAAGACAACCATTTTTTTCTTTCAAATTTGTCGTCCGACCATTTTTGATTTTCTTGAAAAGTTGTGCAATGGGGGTTTCAAGGGCGGAGAATTCATTGGTGGTGACAAAAAACAACAAGATAAGGCCTTCCGAAAATTTCCCAAGTTCACTATGCAGGCCCAGTTTTGACAAACGCCGAGACTAAGGAAGCGATTTCGATTTTTTTATTGTTCGGATCGGGATTAGTTAAAGAACAATTTGGCAATCTCGGATTTTCTATTTTCCTTTTGTTACGTGACCTCGTGACCTACATTTTGCGCCGTGACCTTGACCTGTGGGAAACTGAAATTATTTTTGTTTTCGTCTGATGACGATTTTAATTCCATTGATATGTCCTTTCGTATAACAAATCTAAAAAGTGGGGTTCGACCTGCAAAAACTACTTTTGAGACTTGCAATGCACACAATACGCTGTTTGGGTACGTTACGTTGTATTGGCCTGGCAGGTCATATGGCGACCTGATGTCGGTGTAACAGGCACCAACCGAGAGGTTTCGTCGTCAGGAGTCACTTTGGACTTTGTTTCGAAAGCGTATGTCAAGTAGATGCGAAGATATCGACGCCCAAACAGCGTATTATGTCAGCATTGCAAGACTCAAAAAATATTTTCACAGGTCGAACCCCACTTTTTTATACGAAAGGACATCAATGAAGCTCAAATCTTCATCAGACGGAAATGTTAATTTCAGCTTCCAACTGGTCAAGATCACGGCGCAAAAAGTAGGTCACGAAATCACGTGACAAAAAAATAGAAACTCCGTGAATACCAAATTGTTCTTCGACGAATCCTGATCCAAACAAACAAAAAGTTTATCAAAATATTTTGTTTAGTCTGAGTCGTCAAAATTAGGCCAGCATCACAGTTAACTTGGGAAAATATGGAAGGCCGTATCTCGGAAAATGTACTTTTTTGGATTTTTTTGGCCACCACCAATGAATTCCCCGCCCTTGAAACCCCCAGTGCACAACTTTTCAAGAAAATTACAAATGGTCGGTGTCATTTTTTTCCTTTTTGGTTGTCTTACTGCGTTTTTTTGGTTGTCTCATGTAAATTTGTTAAAAAAATCGTATTTTCGAAGAAATATTTATCCGCCACTGTACCAGGACAAAAATATCAGCCTCCCGGATCGGCTTGGGAGGGGCAAAAGCATACGTCTGCCTACCGATATTTCGTTGGGGGGGGGGGGGGCAATTGCCCATTTTGCCCAACCGTAGATCCGCCACTGGAGTGGTATGAGAGATGGTGACGCTACCTGAAAGGCAGGAACAGGAACCCGCAACACATATATGTAAGGCAATGTTTGAATGTTGCGGTGGGTAAAGTACCGAATGAAGTATAATTATTTCGTTATTATTTCGTAATTGGTATAAACATGCAAGTTGATTATGACAATTATGACATAAAAAGACACAGGAACAGGGAACACCCACCCGGTGGACGCGTTTCGTCTTACAGAATTCCTCGGCACCGTATATGATTAGGCAAAATTATACTCACGTGTGTAGCGACACATGACGTGTGTCGCTAACTCTTTGAGTTATCGAGATATATACGGTGTTGTTAAAGATACCCATGGATAGGCGAAATTTTACTTTTGATGAACTCCGGTGACCTCAATATTGACCGGCCTAAGACATGGCCGGTATACTTTCGACAGAGCTTGTCTCGAGTTATCTAACGTCGTTTTCCGCTTATCGCTACACCGTGTTATTTTATATATTTTGGGGGGGGGGGGGGGGCGGCTATCCAATCCCCTCCCGGCAGTCTGTGGTTGGCGCGAACCCTGGCTGTGCACGGGTTAACATTAATTATATTGTATTTATTTTATTGAAATATTACGCGAGTGCCCTGCCCTGTCCTTCCCGTCTCTGCCCTGTCGTACCATGCCTCTGTCCTGCCCTGCCCCACCATCTGCTTTGCTCTGCCCTGTCCTACCCTGTCCTGCCCTGCCCTGCCCTGCCCTGCCCTGCCCTGCCCTGCCCTGCCCTGCCATGTCCTGTCCTGTCCTGTCCTGTCCTGTCCTGTCCTGTCCTGTCCTGCCCTGTCCTGCCCTGCCCTGCCCTGCCCTTCCCTGTCCTGCCCTGCCCTGTCCTGCCCTGTCCTGCCCTGTCCTGCCCTGCCCTGTCCTGCCCTGTCCTGCCCTGTCCTGCCCTGTCCTGCTCTTTCCTGCCCCGTCTTGCTTCTGCCCCGCCTCTGCCCCGCCTCTGTCCCGTCCTGTCCTGTCCCGTCCTGCTTGACCATGCTCTGCCCGTTGCCGCCACCCTGTCCTGCCCCTGCCCAGTGTCGCCGGCACAGCTGTTGCATTGGCGTGCTCTCGGTTAGATAAGTCAATTTGAATTTAGATTACCCGATACAGAGCGAAAGTTTCGGTCAAATTGGCGAATATAATGGTCATGACTAGATAGAATAGTTTGACTAGCAATGTAGACTAACGTGACTAAAATTTGCATTGGTCGACGAAGGGAACTGTTCCATATATGTTCACAGCGGTCGGAATCCACAATTTTGACAAAACAGCACCGGTAAAATGTTGACGTTGTCCTAAATTTTAGGGGTGGCAATGCCACCCCAGTGTCACGGCAGGGGTGGCAGTCTGCCACCCCTGCCCCTATGGTGGCGCCCCAGTGTCACGGCGCCACCCCTGGTCCTATGATGGCACCCCAGTGTCACGGCGCCACCCCTGCCCCTATGATGACACGGGGTGCCCCTATGGTGGTGCCCCAGTGTCACGGCGCCACCCCTGCCCCTATGATGACACGGGGTGCCCCTATGGTGGTGCCCCAGTGTCACGGCGCCACCCCTGTCCCTATGATGGCGCCCCAGTGTCACGGCGCCACCCCTGCCCCTATGGTGGCGCCCCAGTGTCACGGCACCACCCCTACCCCTATGGTGGCGCCGCCATTGGCTGATGGACGGTGTAATAGGATCTTGGGCTCAGCCAGCAAGGTCCTGTCCAATGTATGATGAGATGTGCGCTGCCCGCAAACAGGTCGTAATCGAAGAACAACCAGGGAAGGTGGGAGGAGATAATATTTTTTTTTGGGAAAAGATGTGGAAAAATACGCCGTGATAATATGCCGATTAGATTATTTCAAAGAGGGAAATTTCATGAATTGCTTATACATAAAGCAAATATACATTTGCGCTTTTGGTTGGACTAAATTGAGTCAAGAACAAAACTATAACGGCAAAGTGTTGTTTGCTTACAGTCTGTTTGGTTCTTCCCTTATCTCTTAATTGTATTGAATGCTCGCCATAACTCGCTGCCATTTAATTTAATTTTAAGAATTAAAGGCGGCCCTGCAGTTGCCGTTCTTGTATTGAGTAGTTGAGCTAGTGTGGGTTAAACGTAGCATATCAATTTGATTACCTTTATTTAGTTTTCCAAACATTGCCGCTTTTGGGATTAGGGGGGGGGGAGTGGATGTCACCACCCTCGGTTGTTCGGGAATAACTCGCGTAAATATACACCGATTGCGATGCAACTTTCAGTACCCTACTTGTGAACAATTTGACACATATTCTGAAATTTTTACTTTTAAGTCGCATGACCCGTGACCTTTGACCTGTTTCTCAAGGTCATGTCAGGCGCAACTGGCGTCCGTAGTATTGATCTTTGTAACTTGTGCAGTTTCAGGGTGTTTGTTGTTCAGGACGCGCAAGGCGGTTGCACGCACAGGTGTTTCCAGGTGACAGTTGTGGTTTCCCTTAATATTGTGACCTCGATTAACCTTTTCAGAGGTCAACTGAGGTCACTGACCTCAGATGACCTGATATTATTTTTTGGCTTCTGGCAGTTTCTAGGACATTTTGTGACGCTGATCTCAAATATGGGATTCATTTTACATAATTATATGTTCCATTGGGGTCATGCGCCTCCACAGGTGAACCGAAGTCCTCAAATGACCTGACATGACAAAAAAAAACCTCAAATGACCTGACATGACCTGACATGACCTTTTTGGAATTTGGCAGTTTCTAGGACAATTTGTGACGCTGATTTCAAATTTGGCACCCATTTAGCATAATTGTATGCTCATTCGCGATTCTAGCTAGATTAAATTCAATTTATACGCATTTACAATTTGGTTGAATTTTGGGTCATTGACATGACGTCAGAGGTCACCTAATGATCTAGGACCTTAACATCGGGTATCAATGGCTTCCTCTCGTGACAAGCAACACGCTAATGTTTGAATCGAAGCTCTAACCCAATTAGGGGCGAAACGCTAGGGGGTCGTACCAACTTCCCCCCCCCCTCCCTTGCACGGTCACGCACTGATCGGACGCTGCACTGGCGAGGGTTAAGTTTATTACGAACTACGCATTTTCCCCGTCTTGAAAAGCAGAAAGAACGCACCATTACCTAAAGAAAAATGGGCTTCATTGAACATGTTGCCTTTGTTGTGCGGATGTCTGTGTACCTACACCTGCGCGAAATACACGCTGATAACATATCATATACGAAGTAGTTTTGGCTAAGGTAAATCTTAATGCAGTTTGGTAGCTTACGTTTATTACGAACTACGCATTTTCCCCGTCTTGAAAGGCAGAAAGAACGCACCGTTATCTAAAGAAAAATGGCCTTCATTGAACATGTTCCTTTGTTGTGCGGCTGACAATGTACCTACACCTGCGCGAAATACACGCTGATAACATATCATATACGACCAGGGGGCTTAAAGCTTCCCTGTCCGTAGCGTCCATAGCACTTTCCGAGTTGCGACAGCCTAACGGTCCAACATTTGTGCTGGCCGCCAAATGGGTGGATCGTGTAGGCCTTTTCCATGGTCCAATGGCCAAGTCGGCCAGCGAAACAGGGCGGCTCACGTTTCGCCGTGGCGACGGACAGCTGTGCGCCTCAGCCGCCGTTCTGTGTGACCTGAGGCCAGCATTGATCGCCCCCTGCTCCCGAGTCGCGAGGAACATCGCGCCAAACCGCCGCCGAGCAGCGCGGGGAGGGAGTCCGCGCGGCGGCGCCGGCTCCGTTTTTGTCCCGGCTGTCGCAAGAAGTCCAATTACGGCGTGCCGGCCGGGCGGCGCGTGCCGCCTGTTAGTGCTGCCCGGCGCATGTCAATGCCACCGCCTCGGGCCGCGCACTGTTCGCAGCTCGCGGCCCGGTATTGCAGCGCGCAGCGGTGATAATGGCGGCCGATCTGTCACGGCTCACTGGCGGCCGTCTGGGCCGCCGCCAGCCGTCACGAGCGCGCCCGCGATCGTCTCCGATCTGGCAGCGGACGTGGCGGGCTGGCGGCGGCTGACCTGACCTGGCACCGGGCGCCGCTGATCCGAGAGATACCTCGGGCCGCCCCCGCACCGCAGTGGCAGCCCTGACGGCTGGCCGGCTGTCTGTGTGTGTGTCGGCATCACACGGACGCGATGGACCGGAAGCTACGCCGGTCCGACTTCCGAAAACAAGCTGCTCGGGTGCATTTTGTCCGCTGTCGACGTGAATCTACTGTTGACGACTCCCTGACGTTAACATACATAGATATATCTGGAATGTTTATATTGAGTGTGAATAGAAAGAAATACAAGTGTTCGGGCACCTACCCGATCAGTGGTGAGATATATCCTGTACGGTTCACTATCGAGGATAAGTTTGTATGACAGAGCGAGCACTAAACAAACTGCTCTGCCTTTGTCTATTAAGCGGGATATTTTTGTAGATGGTAAATGGCCGCCACACAGCCCGACGCCATTTTTCTGACACATAACCCTGAAGATATTGACCCAGGGCCATGCAACTTGCAAATGTTCACTACTAATCTTTCCTCTTCTGCAAGTTTGGTTGTTATATCGGTTATAAGAGCCGATGTAAGTAGGCGGGTCGGAATATTCTCCCTGCTCAGTGCTCACTCCTTAAGCGCTCGTCGGCCCTCCATGGCACAACTTGGCACAGCGGAATGGAATATCAAGGTGTTAAATGAGGCATTGATTGTTTATTATTTACTTATTTATTTCCAAGCTAAACTGAAGTGTTCATCAAATAGGGAGTGCTTAACCCGGCAGTCACTAGGGTATATTCTGTACACGACTCGCTAAAAACAAGACTGGGGGGGGGGGGACTTGTTTAGCTTCCCCTGGATCTTCAAAATCAGAAGGGGGGGGGGGGGCTAAAAAAGCCCCCCCCCCCAGTGACCCGCGGGTTAAAGGGAATGTTTCACCTCTCCTGAAAGTTGTCAATATACGCTGGTTGTAGTGGAGAATATGAAGTAAGTGCTGCTGAAAACGATGGTGATATATTTTTTTTCACTCGAAAGTCACTTAACTTTACACAAATTAGTTTTATGATTTGGGCGAATAACGTCACAATTGAGCTATAGACACGCCACTGATTAGCTGGACGAAGTGGGATTGGCTGAAGAAGTGGCTGTCATCCAATCAGCGGCTGTACCAGCCCTGAGGTCCATTTTGCAAATGGTAAATTGAATTGCTTAAAAACGGTTTAAGTTTTTGGTAAACTGATCTTAGTAACTTAGACATTCAATAACGGCCCAAGATAATTGGCCATCTCAAGTTTAAAACTAATACAAAGGGTGACAAAGAAGGGCCGAGTTTTTGGAAACCAGATTACCAACATTGTGGTAGCTTGCCAGTCCATCCTAGATTGTGAAGTGATGACAATTTAAAACACTGCAGCAACGGAGGAATCGGTAGGCATTGCTCCGTTACATTGAACTCCGTTATATCACCATTTTTGGTCTAGCGGGTGTACTGTGTGGACATAGGTAAGTGACGATTTTAACATAAGGGCAAGCTTACAAGTTACAACAGCAAGGACAGAGTTTTAGAGCTCTGTAATCTAATAGGTATCCTCTTATGTTTATGGAAAGCAACTTAAAGCAAAATCGATTGTGATACTAGTTTAAAGGCATGGTTTGCATTCGTTTTACTTAGCGGGCTGTTCTGGTTCAATTTCGTGACTGACCTGGTGTATGACCGAACGTGTGAAACATGTGTCAGTAAAGTAGATAGTTGGGGATTGCGAGCATTTTTGTATCGGCACTTCAGCGATGGGTGTGGTTCGGGGTAACCGTAAGAGGAGGTGCAAGTCGAGAGGTATCTGGTATTTCTCAACACCCCGCACCCGTTTGTCTCGTGCGTGTTGGCTGAGCCGTCGCCACGGTGGTGACGTATCGCTCATGGTGTCCGGGGGCGCACTGACCTCGTGACCTTCTGGTGGACGGTGCGGGCACGGCCAGCGCAGCGGTGACCCGCGGTGGCAGAGAGCAGTCGCCGGCCACGGCCACACGCACACGCACACAGCCACTCACATAGCATCAGCACACAGCACACAGCCACAATCACACAGCACACATCACACAGCACACACACGCACACACACACACACGCGCGCGCACACACACACACACACACACACACACACACACATACACACTCATCACACACACACACACACACACACACACACACACACATACACACACACACACCACACACACACACACCACACACACACACACACACACACACACACACGCGCGCGCGCACCGCACACGAACACGCAACGCCACACGCACACGCACACAGCACAAGCACACGCACACGCACCGCACGCGCACGCGCACAGCCACACATCACACATCACGCATCACACATCACACATCACACACTACATATCACACATCACACATCACACATCACACATCACACATCACATACCACACACCACACATCACACCATCAACACAATCACACATTACATCACACATCACACACCCCAACACACACCACACACCACACACCACACACCACACACCACACACCACACACCACACACCTACACACCACACACCACACACACAACACCACACACCACACACCCACACACCACACCATCACACACCACACACCACACACCACACACCACACACCACACACCACACACCACACACCACACACCACACTCCACACACCACACACCACACACACTCACCCCACCCACCACCCACCCACACAACGCGCAACGGCAACACACGCACACACGCACACACGCAACACATACACACACACACACGTCCCATGCACACGCACACGCACACGCACACGCACACGCACACGCACACGCACACGCACACGCCACGCACACGCACACGCACACAGCACAACTCACAAACGCACACCAACTTAGATGCACTGCACACATGGCAGGTTACGTGCTCTCATTATGGTGCAAAAGCTGATGAGGTCTCGTATTGCAGAGGGTTTCATTTATTTCAGACCAATGTTAAAAGTTGCCCTGTTTCAGGACCTACGTTGTACTGAAATTGTAATTACATTTACAAGGGCTCGTGTCATATCGATTTATATCTGGCAAGCTCATTCGGTCCGAGTGGTGGGTGAGCTCAGTAAGCTGAATTGATATTGTCTCGGTCGGCGGATTATTTTGTCCGACTTTTTTGCTTCTCCTTCTTCCTATAGCTGCTCAATGGTCCCGAACTGATTAAATCATGCTTCAGCATATCAATTCATCAACACCCCTGATGAATTTATATGGACACGCCCTGATCACACGCCCTGATCACTTTGTGGCACGTGACACGACTTAAATCTCTCCATTCGACTCATTTTTGCCCACACATGGGCGTGTTGGGCCTCTGCCGTTTACGGCGACAACGCACACAAGTAAACGAGGCCAATGGGGAACACCTCGTCCCCTCAGCCAATTGAAGAGGCGAGCGGCGAGGGGCCAAAGCGGCCCAGCTACAGGCTTAAAGGGACTATCCCACCTAACATTATATTTGAGTTGAGATAGCCATTTTGATGGATTAGCAATGCAATTTAAGTATGGTAGATAGTTAAAACAACCACAATGATATAATCCAACAGATTATTCGAGTTTGATTTTTGACATGTCAAAAATAA
>JAXIVJ010012463.1:0-5000 GCA_036785665.1 Chirona hameri
AGAGAGCGAGAGAGCGAGAGAGCGAGAGAGCGAGAGAGCGAGAGAGCGAGAGAGCGAGAGAGCGAGAGAGCGAGAGAGCGAGAGAGCGAGAGAGCGAGAGAGCGAGAGAGCGAGAGAGCGAGAGAGCGAGAGAGCGAGAGAGCGAGAGAGAGAGAGAGAGAGAGAGAGAGAGAGAGAGAGAGAGAGAGAGAGAGAGAGAGAGAGAGAGAGAGAGAGAGAGAGGCGGCATCGCTTCATGGAGACTGGAGACATACGATTGAGCAGAGGGTGCACAGCGACATCATGGACCCTGTCTAGCATCTGCGACCACTTTGGAAAGGATCCGGCAATACATTCGGGACGTTATGCGGTACCCCGTCGTTTGACCTCGAATTTGACCTCCAAGGTCAAAGGTCATGTTCAGGTCACGGTCACGGACGTTAGATATGGATCCTGTCTATCATCTGAGACCACTTTGGAAAGGATCCGGCAATAAATTCGGGACGTTATGCGGTACCCCGTCGTTTGACCTCGAATTTGACCTCCAAGGTCAATGGTTACGGTTCGGGTCACGGTCACGGATGTTGTTAGATATGGACCCTGTCTATCATCTGAGACCACTTTGGAAAGGATCCGGCAATAAATTCGGGACGTTATGCGGTACCCCGTCGTTTGACCTCGAATTTGACCTCCAAGGTCAATGGTTACGGTTCGGGTCACGGTCACGGACGTTGGATATGGACCCTGTCTATCATCTGAGACCACTTTGGAAAGGATCCGGCAATAAATTCGGGACGTTATGCGGTACCCCGTCCTTTGACCTTGAAGATGACATTAAACAGCAAAATGAATGTCATATTCGTGATCAGCGTGCCAGAATTAACCTTGGACCGAGAATTGGGCCAATTCTGAATCCATCGCTGAATAAGTCGCTAACTTCACGGACGTAGTGAATCCTGAGTACGCCACTGGCTGGACACCACGGAGCCTGCTTCGCCTCAGCTCCAGAGAGGCTACTCAGTACATACAGTAGAGTACTCACTACTCAGTAGCTGTTGAGTTGCCTTGGTACTTCCTTTCTGTAACTAGGCCCCAGTCACGATTCACGACACAGCCAAAACAGAGCGCGATGACGCCACTGGCCCAAACCTCAGACACGATGTCACTGGACCAGACCTCACCGGAAACAAGCATTAAAGCATTATACACAACGCGTTCGACGCCGTAGGATCACAGAGCACCGCGCTGCACTGTTTGAATAGAACCCCTCCAACGACGGCCGTGGCGGCGCGGGCGAAGGTCGGCGACGACATGGCGACAGTCCCTGACCGATAAGGTAGCCCACTGATCCTCCTGTGCCTGCCGTAGATAGCGGACGGCCGATATGTGGCGTCCCGGGAGCGCAAGATGATGCAGGACTGAGGGGCTGTGTCGGAAGAGCAGGGGGACGCGGGACGGGACGAGGCGAGGGGTGGGGCGCGGAACGCCATGTGAGACCGGGACACGGGACGGGACCGGATGGCTCGCAGGACACGGGACGGGAACGGGACCGGGGGAGGGGTAGTGACACTTTCGGTCTGCTGTATTCGACAGGCGCAGCACAGCTCCGTCTCTGCTCACCACAGACCACACACACCACACACCAGGGACTCGTCTAACATGTTAACTACGGGGGCAACCCCCCCCCCCCCAGTCACGGCTCCTGCCCCCCCCCCAGCCGAGGCAAACAACGGCCACTGGGGGGGGGGGGGGGGGCAAGTTTAAACAGGTGATAATTGTTGGCAAGATGCACATTTAAACTGTTCTGTGCAAGTTATAGCTCCAGAAACCCCCAGATATCACAAGAACTATGATAGCTAATAACAAACGAAAAGAAGCAATGAAAAGCTCTTGAAAAATTAAAAGGCCATGGTGGCCTCAAATTTTATCTCAGGTCAATAGTTTAGGCTCCAGAGGTCATCAAAGGTCAACAAATCTATTTTTTGGCAAAGCTATTTTTCGAAATAACATTTTACCTTATAAATATAGGGCAATAACATTGACGCCGTCGTGTTTTGCTCGTCAAGGCGCTTCGAATCATATTCATGTTGACCAGGTCAGGTCAACATAGAAATTTGACCTCAGATCAAGGTCAACTGGTGACCCAAGCAGGTCAAGTTATATATTGGGAGACGAGTCTCGATGAGACAAACACGTTAGTACCGGTTTTACTTCTCTATCTTCATTCTGTCGAGAGTTATATACACACAAGTGTTGGTGACCTAGGATGACCTCGACTGACCTTGTACGAGTCGCTGAACAAAAATTGCACCTGAGTTATCATGAATGGCCTATGATAACATGATCCAGAAGGAATTGGGCTGATATGCGTATCCTCGGAATAGGAAGCATTTGAATATTTCCCCATTGACTTATAATGTGGAGATCACGAAATTGACCCGACCTAGGGTCACCGATATAAACAAATCCGAGATTATCGAATTGTAGGTATTTATGACCTGATGAAATCCTGTAAGTTTGAAACTGATCGGCTAACAACTGTGGCTGTGGTATGACAACACACTTTTGTGGAGGTGGGGTCACGTGACCTTGCCTGGTGACCTGACCTCAGGTGATCCGGAGTAAAAAAAATCAGACTATGTGGGTAATTGATGCCCAAACAGCTGTGCCAAATTTTGCGGCGCTGCGCGCAACCATTTTTTCGCTATTCAGGAAAACCGGAGGGGGGGGGGGGCGGAAATCAACCCCCGGTCGTGCGCGTGTTAATAGTTATGTAGGCATTGTTAAAATATGATGCATGCTTCCTGTAGGTACAGATGTCATTTTCAAGTTAAATTTGAAAAAAAAATCTAGCCACAGTGGTCCATTCTGGCTGTCATCTGTCAACAAAATTAACCCGTCCTTGACTGGGGTCTCAGCCGAACGCCATTGACTGGGGCGGGGGTCTTCCGAACCAATGATCGCAGCGAGACGCGCAAGGGGGTATTCGAAAGTTATCAGTGCAATACATTTAAAGCATACTTGAAAGGTTCACATTGAGGTCACATGTCAGGTCACGGTCAGATCAAAGGTCAACATCGAGGTATTTGAGTGTATGGGACAGAGAACTTTCCATCCAAAGCCTTCCATTGCGACCATGATCACCCAAAGTGCTCTCAAAGGTATAATACACATCCCGCATGAGCAAAAGTAAGATTGTTGGCAAAAGTCAAGGTCAAGGATCAATGTCACAAAAGGTCACCATTTGCAAAATATCTACGAAAGTCATGCGACATATGTCTTATGGGCTATTTTACACGTATAATTCGATAGTGATAGTCATTGTACCACCTGACTTCATTTAAGTGAAGTTGGTGTAAAACTCAGGTCAAGGTTATTTTTTGTTAGGTAGTTTGAATTTGTTAGGTAGTTTGCAGTGCAAATGTCCAATATCATGAATATGACCATTCCTTTATCCTAGGCTCCAAGATCATATAACCATTCTTGCGTTTTCTCAACTACTCATAGTTTGTAGTACCTACTTATCCTTTCCTCCTAATGGGTACCACTCATGTTTTTCTCAACAATTGGAACTATTGCTACAGTCTGATCACTTAGATTATATGGTTAACATGTTTACTAAATATATAAATGGTTGACATACACTTGCCCATATTTGAAGATGTGTTTACTCTGGATGTGCCTAACTTTGATAATGTAGTTTCATAGTGCAAGTATTACACAATTCCTACTGATAGGCCCAAAACTGATAACAAATTTTCAATCATACACCTCAATGGTGTATGATCAATAAAAAACAAGTTTGATGACATTCAAAATCTATTAGCAGCCTCTGGTGTTGACTGGTCTGTGGTCTGCATTTCTGAAACATGGATAACAGATAATCAACTTGCCTCATTTGTTATGGATGGATACAATGTTTTTGCATCCTGTCGTGAGTATGGTGAGGGTGGTGGAACATTGATATATGTAAATAAGCACTATGATGTCAAGGAAAGAAGAGATCTTGAAACAAAACTCATTGAGGCTACCTTTGTTGAAATTAATATACCCTATTCAAATAAGAAAAATATCATAATTGGTAATATTTACAGACCACCTAGTTTCTCACATAAATCATTTCATGAATATATTGAGAAGTTATTAGATACATTAGAAGGAGAGAAAAACACTGTAATTTTAGGTGGTGATTTTAATTATAATCTTTTAGATGTGCATAAAGATCAACATACTCTCAGTTTTAATAACTTATTATCCTCCTACAGTTTTTTCCCTACTATTTTTAAACCTACACGAATACAAAATGAAAAGCACTCACTTTTAGACAATTTTTACATAAATGATCTCTCCTTTCATGATAAATCAGGTGTCATTATTGATGATTTATCAGATCATTTTCCAATCTTTATATCATTAATGTTTAACCATACCATAGATAAGCAGAAAACCAAACAAAAAATGGTATTTGACAAAAACAAAGCACCTCAGTTAAACCAATTCTTAAGTGTAAAGCTGCAGAACTTTCAGAACCACATTGATGCAAATGAAGCATGCAATGAGTTAATACAAAGTTATATGGAAGGCATTGATAAATGCTCAAAAATGATAAAATCAAGTTCAAGAAAAACTGCAGTGAAACCCTGGATTACTCCTGCGCTGTTGTGTTCTATAAACAAGACAAATAAGTTATATAAAAAGTTACTTGGATGTCCAAATATCAAAAATACTAATAACTATAAACAATTTAGAAATATACTGACAAATATATTACGGGATGCAAAAAGGTTGTACTATGATAAATCATTTGAAGAAAACAAAAATGACAGTAGAAACACGTGGAAGATATTAAATGAGGTGATAAACAAACGTAAAATACATATCAATGAACCGCCATCGACATTCATCGGCAGCGATGGAAAAACATATAAAAACGCCGAAATATCCCAGGGATTTAATGACTTTTTTTCATCCATTGGTTCGCACCTGGAAAAAAGCATTCCTCCCTCAGACAGCAGTCCTCT
>JAXIVJ010012463.1:7500-40242 GCA_036785665.1 Chirona hameri
CTGGTAATTAACGTACTCTGGTCACATGGGCATGGAAGGGCACTCCTGCCTACCTATTATGGGTAGGAGAATTCAAAAAAAAGAAGAAAGAAAAAGTCAGGTCACATGAGGTCAAAATTTGAAATTGATAAATATAAAAAAAAACATGTTTCTGGCCCAGTTTTGCCTCAGAAATGCAGCGGTGACGTTCATTTGTTCGCACCCGGTCATAAATCACATTACAAAAACGTCATGAGTTACCCATACTTTAGAAGCAGTCAAAAATGGTGACATTGTTTTAACGTTTTGCTCAGGAATTTCCCATATGTGTTTTTCTAATATATTTCACGTTTTTTGTTTGATAAAATATCCTTAAAGGAAATAGTTCACCTTGGAATTTTTTTTACCCAACACGATTTGATTATATTTTTTAATACAATTTCTTTTTATATTGTCAAAAATGGCCTTATATCGCGCCGATTCAGGACAGAAGGCCGTACATTTTTATTGTTTATCAAAACTATATGCATACTCTCTGAGTCAGAGTCCTGACGTCACGTGAATGTACAAAATGGTTCAGCCAATCAGATTCGAAAGTAGTCGCGTAAAGATAGACTCGCATTGGAGATGTGCCAACCGGCGGCCGGCGATTCGCTTGCTAGCACCAGCTGCCAGGGGCCCGGAAACAGGGGGGGCAGCGGGGCGCTTGCCCCCCCCCCCAACATCTGGGTCGGGGGGGCGGCGCCCCCCCAACTTTGGCGAGCAGAAGTTTCCCTAAAAATGAGCTCTTTCAATTTTCTTCACAAACAGCTATATAAAATATGAAAGCCTCCTTATGTCACGTTCATTTTTTGTTGTTTTCTTTTATAGCATGTCATAAGTATTAGTATTATATAGCTTTGGCTTTATAGCAGTATCGTATACCCTTCTTTTCCTTCCTTTTCCTTTTTCCATTAAATGCTCTATGAGATATAATGGAAAACTTTGGTGCAGTACATTTGCTGGGAGTTGTCTGCTTGGCGCGTCGTCGTTAAAATGACGCACTGTCACAGCGGCGGATCTACGGTTGGGCAAAATGGGCAGCCCCCCCCCATTAAAAAACGCCTGAAATCGGCGCAAAATTGACACATTTCCTAATATATGAGCAAATCTAAGCAACTTTTACTAAGGAAAGTTTGCTTTAAATCAGCTATCAATGCACATGCAAGCGAAATCCGATGAGATTTCAGAATTATGTGAGACTTTTTGGAATTTTGTCCCCCCAAACTCCCGTTCTGGATCCGTTGCTGCACTGACGGCGATAAACATCTGCTGCATTTTGTTTATAAGTTAATCGCACGTTTACGTTACGGATGTGGTCAAACTGGCGTGCGGTCCTCTAGCTGTCCTCGCTGCCTCTGCCGACGGGGCGGCAATTGCAAGCAAGAGTTATCGTAAATGTCGTAGGTTACCGTGATACGGTGATGACACGGTCGGTGCAGCGCACACTGGTGGGCTTTTTCAAGAAAGAAAAAACGTCAGGCGTCATGTACGAGTATTTTATCAGACGACAGGCGGGTTTACAAAGGCATACGGTTCATAGTAGGAATAGGAAACGGGGGTGGCATGACCCCCACTTTTTCATAATTTTTTATTGTTATGTTAACCCGCGCCGTGCCGGGGGCGGGGCGTTTAGATCCCCCCCTAAGGTTTTTTTGAGGATAGCGAAAAAACGGCGGCGCGCCGTTTTTGCCATTTAAAAAACGGCGCACAGCGCACAGCGCCACCGTTACAAAAACGGCACACGGCGCACAGCGCCGCCGTTTAAAGGGAAATAATGACCTTTTTCCACTAAAATGGAGTTAGCACTTGAAATCGCCAGACGAGATCAAAATATATTGTAAATTCATCACATTTTGCATGAAAACTTTCCTACCGAAAGATATTTCAAGTTAAAGTTGATAAGCGTTCCACACTTTTAACGACCGGTACTTGCACTATTTCTGACTTTTTGTCAAGTACTTTTGGTCCTCATCAAACTGCGGGCTTTTCCCGTATTGTTTTTTACGCAATGGAGTGGAAAATATATTGTGCGTTCTGCTTGTTGTGATTATATGCCCGGCGATCTTCTAAAACTAACAGCGATTGGAAAAAGTGGCAATAAAATCGGAAGCTCATCGATACACATCAACGCGGCATAGTTAGTGGTTGCGACCCTCAATTTTTGAAAATCGATTCATTTGTTTTCAACATTAGGAGTTGTGTATAGTTTGTCTGTGGCTGTATATAACGCTATGCTTTATTTTATCATGAAAAATAATAATTTTTCCCAAAAAAAACTAACTAACAATAACACAAAACTGGGATTTAAATCAGAAGCTCATCGATGCACATCGACGGCGACCTATTTAGCGTCGGCGATTTGTTTACAAAGTCATTGTCATGCTTCTCGGCGCACTTAACCATCTCGGCGCACTTGGCGAGTTGTTCCTGATTAGTATACCCAAGTCCCGTAGCATGCTTTGTTAATGACGTCACTGGTGCCATTCTTGTGTAGCATTGCAAAATATATCTGATTTCGAGTTGAAAGCTAATTAAAGACTTATTCAAATTATTGTTTTTAAGTTTGAATTTTCTTGTTAATCATTATTAAAGGTATTTTATCACTGTATTTCATAGTAGTTGACACTTCAGAAATTTGTGACGTAATAATATTGTATCCAATATGCATTTCCCTCACCTTTTGCTATTGTGGCGCAGTGCCGAGTGCTTTGCGAATACTAGCTTGCCTGGGGTTCAATTCATTCCGCTCTTATTTTATACGAGTTGGTATAGTTTGCATGTTGTTGTTATTCATGACTTATACTGATAGTCAGTCATGCATCACGGATGCTTCACGGATTGCTTCACGGATCAGAGCGCTGCTCGAACGCACGCTAGTAGCGCTTTCGTTCTCCATGGCAACCAGGCGTGAGCCAATGAAAAGCCAGAACGTATTCCCTTTCTGGCTTTTGATTGGCTGACGCCTGGTTGCCATGGAGAACGAAAGCGCTACTAGCGGGTGTCCGAGCAGCGCTCAGTTTGATCGGAAATGACACAGAGCCTCCACAAATGCCGCACTCGATGTTAACAATGGTAGGGAAGGACGAATTTGTCAATGACCTTCATGAAGTACACAAGGTACTTGTTTTGTATTTTTCCAAACTTACAACTTTGAATTTGGGAATAATTTGATTTAATTCTTAAATTTAAATAAAATAATTTTAAAAACATAACGGTAGCCTAAGAAATTGTTGATAACAAAATCAAAAGGTCATTATTTCCCTTTAAAGGGATTATACGGGTTTCCGTCCTGAAAGTAAATGCACTCTTTTGCAGTTGTATGAGCTTTAAACACGTTTAGGACATATAACAGGGACCTCAATGCTCATTTAGTCCATTATTTCAGAAATTATCAGCGTTAAAACTTGGGCGTTTTTCGAGACTAGTATCAGATAACGAGTACTTGATCGGCACTACTGTCCACCACTTTTATCTTAAGATCAATTTTAGAGTTTTGAATTATCTGCAAGTCCTACACTGGATCACAAAATGATTATGCAATTCAAAACTGACGGGACTTTGTATTACTACACACTGTTCGTTGAGGTTTTGTGTTTTTGTGGTTTTCTTTTCTCTGGCCTTTAGCGTTGAGAATTTGGTGGTGGCGTATTCACTTTTTTGGCATGAAAATTCATGCAAAATATAGAACTGTATGGGAAAACTAGGTAACTGCTGCTGTCGTTGGAACAAAACAAGTTTATTTTCTTTCAAATATTGCTTATTTTACCGGAAAAATGCCATACGTGAGGTGTTTTTATTAGCATAAAAGAGATGACTGGCTCTGCCTCAGCCGGTCCTGCAGAAAATACGCGGTGGCATCACCGCGCACTTTGGAATGTCCTTACGTGCAAAAGAGGTCAATTCCAGAAAAATGTGGCTACCGTGGGACTTCTACCACCTTTATAAGTACGTTTTACTATGTAACTCAATTATTCTGGGAAAAACCCGTATAAACCCTTTAAAAAACGGCGCACGGCGCACAACGCCGCCGTTTCAGCCGCCGTTTTTGGCACACCTGCTCGGGCATCAATTACCCACATTGTGTGCAATTCTTGACCACGTGTCATCTCAGGTCAGGTCACGTGACCACACCTCCAAATAAGTTTGCGGTCGTACCACAGCCACCGTTTTTGGCCGATCGGTTTCAAACTTACAGGATTTCATAAGGTCATAGGTACCTACAATTCCAATATCTAAAATTTTGAATATCGGTGACCTAATGTCGCCGGTCGGGTCAATGTCGTGACCTCCCATTATAAGTCAATGTGGAAATATTAAAATGTTTCCTATTCCAAGGATACGCATGATACCAGTCACATTTCTTCTGGATCATGTTATCATAGGCTGTTATTGATGATCCAGGTTCAATTTCTGTCCAGTGACCCCTACAGGGTCGGCCGAGATAAGCTGAGGCACCAACACTTTTTGTGTCAATAACTCTTGATAGAATGAGTATAAAGAAGTGAAACCGGCATAAATGTGTTTGTCTCGTCGAGGCACGTCTCCCAATATGCAACATGACCAACTTGGGTCGCCACTTGACCTTGACCTGAGGTCAAAGTTCTAAGTTGACCTAAACTGGGCCAAATGAACGTGATTCGAAGAGCTTTGACGAGACGAACATGATGTCGTCAAAATCATTGCCGTATCTTTATTAGGTAAAAAGTTATTTGCGAACGTTTTGCCAAAAAAATAGCCCTTTTGACATTTGATGGCCTCTGGAGCCCAAACTATTAAACTGATATCAATTTTGATGACACTTCTTGATGTAATATTTCAAGAGCTTTCGATCGTTTGTTTTTTCTCGTTTGTTCCTAGCTATCATTCCCAAGATATTTGAGGGTTTTTGGAGCGATGTCCTAAAACTGGAAAATCTGACCTTTGATGACCTCTGGTGACCTCAATATTGACCTGAACCAAACAAATTAGAAATAGTTTCAAAGTTATTTTTGATGAGCTTTCGAATCGTGTTTTCGGTTTTTCAATGAGGAAAATTTGACAACGAAAAGGTGCGCCAAGATTAAAAGTGAGATTTTTTTTCTATGCCGCCAGGTGACAGGTGACCAGGAGTGCCCCCGCCCTCGATCCCATCGACGCACATCACCTTACTTTAACACCAGAGAACAAAAGAGAAAATGTCGTGGCACTCCCAGCTAGGAAATGGAAGAAGAAATAAAAAAAGCAAATGAAGAGAGGAAGGCTAAGTGGTCAGTGGTAATGTGGTTAAAAATAAGAAGGCAGAAAGTAGTCGTTGCTGAAATCAACAAGTGACTGCCCCCCAACTACGCCCCTGGGAATCATACATTCTGACATTCGCACATACGTAACCGAGTTAGTAAGGATTGTAAGTGTGTGCCCCACTGCCTGCTGGCCCCATCACGTTGCCATCAAGAAAGGTTTGCCAGACAGTGAGGCAGGATACAATTTCATTCATACAAAGGTTGGGGAAGGCAGATCTTGGTCTAGGCAAGCAGAAGGTCTATGCTGGAACCCGGTGAGCCCCCCAGCTAAGCAAAGCTTGTTGCTGTTCGATCTCACCCAGGTTCCAGCGTCGGTTAGTCGGGGTGGCTTTCGCGCATGATATAATTAATTGATCTATAAGTTGAAACATGATCTAATTAATTCATATTTCAAGAAAGCAGAAAAGAAATAGAGGTACTATATTGCTCAACACCAATATAAATCTCTATCTCTGATTTACTATGTTTTATTTCAAATTATGCACGTTTATGCATGCTTATGTTGTTTGTTTATATACTGTTACTTAGTTCTGCAAATTTGTATTATTGTTTATTTATAATGTTACATACATTACAAATTGCATAACTTCATTCTTCTGCAACTTAGAAGTTAGAAGATGACTTTACAAATAGTTAACATTTAGCACTGCTATGGCTATTATTGTATTTAGGCTCATTTACATAAATGAGCAAACTACAAGATGATTGCCAAAACAAAATATTTGGTTTCGCCCCCCCCCCCAACTTTAAAATCGTTCCCGGGCCCCTGCCAGCTGCAAGCTGATTGGCTGATGGTATAGCCTCTGCTCGGGCTAGAACCAGTACAACATTCTTTCGCCAGCACCGCCTTCCTTCGCCAAAAACTCAAATATATTCGGCTGGAGAGTCTTTTCAGTCAAGCAAACTTGCAGATAGGGGTTTCCCAACACGGGCTACAAAACTGCTATCTCAGTTTAAAACTAATGTTGAAGGTGAACTATTTCCTTTAACAACATTCTTTTTTGGGGGGAGGGGGCAAAAACCAAAATTTAAAAACTCTGAGATATCCATTTTGTAGCCCATGTTATTTTGTTTTATCTTTTGAGGTTTTTGATTGCATTTTTCTCAAAATATGACCTTTGTACGGTCTGTTACATGTTAGCAGATTGTTTCGTTAAACTCATGTGTAGTGACACCACTGGATGCGTATATCTCAAAGATATTTCGACGAAATTGCTTCATTTTTGCACAGAAGACGTACAATTGATATAAGAAAAGTACTCAAAGTTTCACGTTGATAGCGCTATTGATTTTTGACTAATGGCGAAAGTTCGTCGGAAGGGGTGGGGGTGGCGTTAAACGTCTCTCAGTCAATGGTGGGTTAATAACAATGTATAATTTGGCTGCTTATCAATCATCTCAACATAATTGTTTGAATGCACAACTATTTATTTCATGAATATTGCGGCCCGTTTTGACTATATCAATGGACTATGGAAAACCAGAGTAAGTGTCACTGTTCGTGGACAAGAACGTGTGAAATTAAAATAAGACATCTTCGATCTTAAAGGAAATAGTTCACCTTGATTTTGTTTTACCAAACACGATTTGATTATATTTTTGTATACAATTTCTTTTTATATTGTCAAAAATGGCCTTATATCGCGCCGATTCAGGACAGAAGGCCGTAAATTTGTATTGTTTATCAAAACTATATGCATACTCTCTGAGTCAGAGTCCTGACGTCACGCGAATGTAAAAAATGGTTCAACCAATCAGATTCGAAAGTAGTCGCGTAAGGATAGACTCGCATTGGAGATGTGCCAACCGGCGGCCGGCGGTTCGCTTGCTAGCACTAGCTGCAAGCTGATTGGCTGATGGTATAGCCTCTGCCCGGGCTAGAACCAGTACAACATTCTTTCGCCAGCACCGCATTCCTTCGCCACAAAATTAAATATATTCGGCTGGAGTCTTTCCAGTAAAAAAAAAAAACTTGCAGATAGGGGTTTCCCAAGACGGGCTACACAACTGCTATCTCAGTTTAAAACTAATGTTGAAGGTGAACTATTTCCTTTAAAGGAAGTAGTTCACCTTCAACATTAGTTTTAAACTGAGATAGCAGTTACAAGCCCGTGTTGGGAAACCCCTATCTGCAAGTTTGCTTGACTGAAAAGACTCTCCAGCCGAATATATTTGAGTTTTTGGCGAAGGAATGCGGTGCTGGCGAAAGAATGTTGTACTGGTTTTAGCCCGGGCAGAGGCTATACCATCAGCCAATCAGCTTGCAGCTGGTGCTAGCAAGCGAATCGCCTGCCGCCGGTTGGCACATCACCCAATGCGAGTCTATCTTTACGCGACTACTTTCGAATCTGATTGGCTGAAACATGTTTTACATTCGCGTGACGTCAGGACTCTGACTCAGGGAGTATGCATATAGTTTTGATAAACAATAAAAATGTACGGCCTTCTGTCCTGAATCGGCGCGATATAAGGCCATTTTTGACAATATAAAAAGAAATTGTATTAAATATAATCAAATCGTGTTGGGTGAACAATTTTCAAGGTGAACTATTTCCTTTAAAGTGATTATACGGGTTTCCGTCCTGAAAGTAAATGCACTCTTTTGCAGTTGTATGAGCTTTAAACACGTTTAAGACATATACCATGGACCTCAATGCTCATTTAGTCCATTATTTTAGCAATTATCAGCGTTAAAACTTTGGCGTTTTTCGAGACTAGTATTAGATAACGAGTACTTGATCGGCACTACTGTCCACCACTTTGATCTTAAGATCAATTTTAGAGTTTTGAATTATCTGCAAGTCCTACACTGGATCACAAAATTATTATGCAATTCAAAACTGACGGGACTTTGTATTACTACACACTGTTCGTTGAGGTTTTGTGTTCTTGTGGTTTTCTTTTCTCTGGCCTTTAGCGTTGAGAATTTGGTGGTGGCGTATTCATTTTTTGGCATGAAACTTCATGAAAAATATTGAATTGTATGGGAAAACTAGGTAACTGCTGCTGTCGTTGGAACAAAGCAAGTTTATTTTCTTTCAAATATTGCTTATTTTACCGGAAATATGCCATAAGTGCGGTGTTTTTATTAGCATAAAAGAGATGACTGGCTCTGCCTCAGTCGGTCCTGCATAAAATACGCGGTGGCATCACCGCGCACTTTGGAATGTCCTTACGTGCAGAAGAGGTCATTTCCAGAAAAATGTGGCTACCGTGTGACTTCTACCACCTTTATAAGTACGTTTTACAATGTAACTCAATTATTCTGGGAAAAACCCGTATAACCTCCCCCCCAGTCAAATTTCCTTAGACGAGTCCCTGCCACACACCGCCCACCGCCCACCGCCCACCACACACCACACACCACACACCACACACCACACACCACACACCACACACCACACACCACACACCACACACCACACACCACACACCACACACCACACACCACACACCACACACCACACACCACACACCACACACCACCTACCTCGCAGCTGTCACACCACACCACCTACCTCGACGCTGTCACACCACACTGGTTCGCCTCTGTCTGCCCCAAATCACCCACAGCTGGTGCGTCGGCCGGCTGCGGTGCTCCACGCCGCCACACCACTGCACCGACTGACTGCGTCCTGTCTCGCCCCCCCCCCCCCCGAACCTCGTTCTATGCAGACAATCGGGGCTCCGCACAGGCAGTTACCGGCCCAGGAAATGGCCATGAACCGTCCCGTTCACTCGCTTGGTGAGTTATGTGTGAAATGGTGTGTATATAGCGGCTTCAGGAAAGTGGACGAAAGTGAAGGTTTTGATAGCGGTACTACTGCAGCATCTATATTACTATTTGATAAGAGTCTGTTTGTCTGTCTGTCTGTCTCTCCGGAACGAATGTAACACAGTAAGGCGGCAGTTCTACATTGCAGTACCACATTGCTATAAGCACGTGATGTACGTGATTTTAAGGTTTTCAAACGAGTTTACGGATACTACCGAGTGGTGTATAATTCGTACATTTCCGACGCATTTGATACGATAGTTACAGACAGTTTTAGTTTGTGCAGTTTTGGGCGAAGGTTTGTGCTGTAACTAACATAGAAGGAGGTGTTAAGAAATATTTTACCGTAAAAAAAAACAGTTTACGGATACGAGTTTTACATCGTTTCACTCCGGTCGAAAGCCAATCAGCCAGTGCCACAACCAATGAGAAGCAACCACGGAATCACTGCGAAACGAAGGTCATCGACATACGGTACGGCATATATCAATGAACATATACGCTAAGTCGGGGTGAAGTTTTCACAGGTTTAACGGGTGTATAACGGGTGCCATAGGTGTTCCACAGGTATACTGGGTGAGTGTCGGCTATAACGGGGTTATCACGTGTTCCACAGGGTCACAACGAGTACTACGGGTGTATGTCGGGTTCCGTAGGTTTTTGACGGGTACTTCGGGTGTATGACGGGTACAAAAACGCATTATAGATACGACAGGTGTCACGGGTATAGTACGGGTTATCAATTCCTAATCGCCTATCACTGTCTTGCACCACCAGTCACCACTTGACACCAGTAATCGTCCAGCGGAGCGGACGGGTTAGCACGAGTGTCTACCTACAGGTTGAAGGCTGGAACAGCATATTTTTGTACTGATCTGTGAAGTGTCTGCAGCCGCGAGTTGAGTAACAGTTTCAAAAGTTTTACAACCAATCAAACCCAAACGTCGGTGGCAAAAATATATTTGTTTGCGATTTTTTCTTTGTTGATATTTGGCGTCCAGTTGGTTTCCTGACGGTACGGTCAGGAAGACAACTGGCCCCGGCCAATCTATGCCTACAAAGCACCCCGTTCTGATCCCGTTCTGATCCCGTTCTGACCCCGTTCTGACCAGCCTTATACCTCTTACACCAGCCGAATGACTCAGAAACCGCCGGGGAGGCGCCACATGAGTGGCACGTACGGCCGGCTCATTCTGGTCTGTAAACGGCGCTGCCTTCCGGTCTCTCCCCGACCACTGACAGCGGACTTCCGGTCTCTCTCCGGCCACTGACAGCGGGTCTGACTTCCGGTCTCTCTCCGGCCACTGACAGCGGGTCTGACTTCCGGTCTCTCTCCGGCCACTGACAGCGGACTTCCGGTCTCTCTCCGGCCACTGCCAGCGAGTCTGACTCCTGGTCTCTTCCCGGTCACTGGCAGCGGGTCTGACTTCCGGTCTCCCCCTGGCCACTGACAGCGGGTCTGACTTCCGGTCTCCCCCTGGCCACTGACAGCGGGTCTGACTTCTGGTCTCTCCCTGGCCACTGACAGCGGGTCTGACTTCCGGTCTCTCCCTGGCCACTGACAGCGAGTCTGACTCCTGGTCTCTTCCCGGTCACTGACAGCGGGTCTGACTTCCGGTCTCTCCCCGGCCACTGACAGCGGGTCTGACTTCCGGTCTCCCCCTGGCCACTGACAGCGGGTCTGACTTCCGGTCTCTCCCCGGCCACTGACAGCGGACTTCCGGTCTCTCTCCGGCCACTGCCAGCGAGTCTGACTCCTGGTCTCTTCCCGGTCACTGACAGCGGGTCTGACTTCCGGTCTCTCCCCGGCCACTGACAGCGGGTCTGACTTCCGGTCTCTCCCCGGCCACTGACAGCGGGTCTGACTTCCGGTCTCTCCCTGGCCACTGACAGCGAGTCTGACTCCTGGTCTCTTCCCGGTCACTGACAGCGGGCCTGACTTCCGGTCTCTCCCCGGCCACTGACAGCGGGTCTGACTTCCGGTCTCTCCCCGGCCACTGACAGCGGGTCTGACTTCCGGTCTCTCCCCGGCCACTGACAGCGGGCCGCTGGCCGAGCGGAACATGGCGATCAATCGTCTGGAACAGGGACTGCATGTCGCCCCCCCCCCCTCCCCCGGCCCGGGCTGAAACGGCACATGATGCAACACAAAACACAGCAGCCGCCCCAGACCACCCAGCGAGCATTGGGCTGGCGCCATGCAGAATGTACTGGGTGCACTGCGGTTGGCGCCATGCAGTGTACTGGGTTGGCGCCATGCAGAGTGTACTGGGTGCACCGAAGAGTGTACTGGGTGCACCGAAGAGTGTACTGGGTGCACCGAAGAGTGTACTGGGTTGGCGCCATGCAGAGTGTACTGGGTTGGCGCCATGCAGAGTGTACTGGGTTGGCGCCATGCAGAGTGTACTGGGTTGGCGCCATGCAGAGTGTACTGGTGCACCGCATAGTGTACTGGATGCACCGCAGAGTGTACTGGGTACACCGCAGAGTGTACTGGGTGCACTGCAGTGTGTACTGGGTTGGCGCCATGCAGAGTGTACTGGGTGCACCGAAGAATGCACTGGGTGCACCGAAGAGTGTACTGGGTGCGCCGCATAGTGTACTGGGTTGGCGCCATGCAGAGTGTACTGGGTACACCGCAGAGTGTACTGGGTACACCGAAGAGTGTACTGGGTTGGTGCCATGCAGAGTGTACTGGGTTGGCGCCATGCAGAGTGTACTGGATGCACCGCAGAGTGTACTGGGTACACCTCAGAGTGTACTGGGTACACCTCAGAGTGTACTGGGTACATCGCATAGTGTACTGGGTACACCGCAGAGTGTACTGGGTGCACCGAAGAGTGTACTGGGTGTACCGCAGAGTGTACTGGGTTGGCGCCATGCAGAGTGTACTGGGTTGGCGCCATGCAGAGTGTACTGGGTTGGCGCCATGCAGAGTGTACTGGTGCACCGCAGAGTGTACTGGATGCACCGCAGAGTGTACTGGGTACACCGCAGAGTGTACTGGGTTGGCGCCATGCAGAGTGTACTGGGTTGGCGCCATGCAGAGTGTACTGGGTTGGCGCCATGCAGAGTGTACTGGGTTGACGCCATGCAGAGTGTACTGGGTTGGCGCCATGCATAGTGTACTGGGTTGGCGCCATGCAGAGTGTACTGGGTTGGCGTCATGCAGAGTGTACTGGGTGCACCGAAGAATGCACTGGGTGCACCGAAGAGTGTACTGGGTGCGCCGCATAGTGTACTGGGTTGGCGCCATGCAGAGTGTACTGGGTGCACCGAAGAATGCACTGGGTGCACCGAAGAGTGTACTGGGTGTACCGCAGAGTGTACTGGGTTGGCGCCATGCAGAGTGTACTGGATGCACCGCAGAGTGTACTGGATGTACCGCAGAGTGTACTGGGTACACCGCAGAGTGTACTGGGTACACCTCAGAGTGTACTGGGTACATCGCATAGTGTACTGGGTACATCGAAGAGTGTACTGGGTGCACCGCAGAGTGTACTGGGTACACCGCAGAGTGTACTGGGTACACCGAAGAGTGTACTGGGTTGGCGCCATGCAGAGTGTACTGGGTTGGCGCCATGCAGAGTGTACTGGATGCACCGCAGAGTGTACTGGATGCACCGCAGAGTGTACTGGGTACACCGCAGAGTGTACTGGGTACACCTCAGAGTGTACTGGGTACACCGCATAGTGTACTTGGTACACCGAAGAGTGTACTGGGTGCACCGCAGAGTGTACTGGGTGCACCGCAGAGTGTACTGGGTGCACCGCAGAGTGTACTGGGTGCACCGCAGAGTGTACTGGGTTGGCGCCATGCAGAGTGTACTGGGTTGGCGCCATGCAGAGTGTACTGGGTGCACCGCAGTAGGCTGACACACAGTCACAACTCGCAGCCATATATACACGAAATAGTTCACCTTGATTGTTGTTGTTTTCAAACACGATTTGATTATATTTTGAAATACAAGTTATTTTTATATTGTCAAAAATGGCCATACATCGCGCAGATTCAGAACAAAAGGTCGTAGATTATTAATTTTATTAAAAAAAACTAAATACATAATCTCTGAGTCAGGTTCCTCACGTCACACGAATGAAAACAAATGCCTCAGCCAATCAGATTCGAAAGTAGTCGCGTAAGGATAGACTCGCATTAGAGAAGTGCCAACCGGCGGGCGGCGGTTCAGTATGCTTGCTAGCACAGTATGCAAGCTGATTGGCTGATTGTATAGCCACTGCCCAGGCTATCGTAAGCACCGCATTCTTTCGTAAGCACCGCATTCCTTCGCCAAAAAAAAATCGAATATATTTGGCCGGAGAGTCTTTCCTGTCAAGAAAACTTGCAGATAGGGGTTTCCCAACACGGGCTACAAAACTGCTATCTCAGTTGAAAACCCCATGTTGAAGGTGAACTATTTCCTTTAATACGTGAGAAGCTTTAAGCTTTAGCTAACGGGCACGCAATAAGCTAAATTGATATTGCCGAATGATGCCTTAGATTTATGTACCTACATACATGTATTCAAAATTGCACAATCGTAGATAAAATATAGTAAGCCAATAACCGGCATTGAATGCCAACAATTTGAATTTTATCGAGTTTGTTTTCATCTCGTATCAGAGCCACACACATATTTTACCATTTAAACAGCACATCTATCCAGCCAGTCCGTGGGTCATCCCATGCGTACCTACCACATCACATACCTATAGGTGCCCTACCTCTGCAGGCGCTCTGCTGCCTCAGCGATCACTCCACCTGCGCCGCTGCAGTATGAGCCGATCGGCCGAGCTATTCACACATTCGGGCCTCACAGCCGACATCAACTCTCGGCTCGAGGATTACGTCATATATATAGCTAACGTCGTATCAGGAAGCCTCGGTCAAAGCCTTCCACTGATGCACTTCCGTTCTTCCCGCCGACAATCGGACGACATGGACTGACGCGGGGACCGCAATGGAAGACAACAACCCACAAAGCATGGCGACGGACCGTCCGCGTCAGTTACAACGTATCCAAGGATGGTGCCATGTTCGGAGCATCCGCATAGCAACTTCTGCGATATTTTGCAGAGAATGTTCCAGTCCAGCACCAATGCATTTCTCGATATGTCAGGATCATTCCGGCAATTAGACAACCATTGACATCCGCCGGAAAGCGAGCAAAGTAGGCTAGGCATAGGATCCGCCTCGAATTCTTCTCGGCAACAATGAATCTCAAGTCTCAACAATCGGTTTATTGAGTAAAAACCCTCATCGCAGATCATCCCTGGAGCCGCCCATAGCATTAAGCCATGCGCTTGCGTCCCACTCCTGGAACCGCCTATGCTACACAATACAATTGCGATCCATGCAGATTACATTACACGAGATAGTCCACCGCGAGATAACGTTTTGAGATACTAAACACAATGTGTGTGTGTGCACTTGCCCCCCAAAACCCGTTCCTGGAGTCGCCTGTGGGAAACCCAAAATAATAAAAAATAACACAAGGTCTGCAAAGAACAGCTTAGAAGGTTCAATGAGTTCAAAATTCTTATCTTTCAGATTTCGATGAAATACCAGTGACCCAAAATGCCTCACAAAATACGTCCCTGAAGGCGCCCATGCGCATTAAAAAAATGAAAGAATATTAAAGATGTATACAAAAGGCAGTAAGGAAAGGTGTGAAAGTGGTAGGCTCGCATCTACAACGGTTAGAGAATGGAAACTGATTCCCTTTGAAAACCGAGTCACGCTGAAAACCAAAATATGCCCCCCAACAACCACGCCTGGAGCTGCCCCTGGTGAGCTGAAAATTGTGAAAATTTAGGAAAGTGTGCCCAATGCATATTTAGGAAAAGCCAAAAAGTTTGATGGCCGTATCTTTACTCGTTTGGGGACAGGAGCAGGCAAATCTTATGTGGGTCGTTTTGCCCCCCCCCCCCCCCGTGACACTAATAGGGTTAAAGGTGAACTATTCCTTTTAAGCTAGTAAGAGTTAATATAATTAGTACTTATTGAATCGAAACTACTAAGCTTATGTTTCTAGCTTAATGTGATGGTTTAACATGCATTTTCACGTTTAATATTCTTGGCGAAGGGACTAGTGGCGGTGCTGTAGGGGCTGACAAACGAAATATAACCACCTTTATCAAAGGGATAGCGGTCGCGATTCGCGCGGGTAGCAACTGACCTTGGATCGAATCTGACCTTGACCTGGATTTGACCTTGCTCGGTCAGCGGTATCATGTGGCTGTCCTCCATGTATCGCTCGGATCACGTCTCCTCTCGTCTACCGTGCTCCTCTGACAGACCACTGCGGCCGCCACTGCCGCGTTCTCCGTCTGGCCTCACCACAGCACACACACACACACACACACACACACACACACTCACACCTTATCGCCCTCCGTGGGCAGACGTGACGTGACGGGTCGCTCCATCCGCAGGAGCTTCCCGACCGAGACGCCGCGGAAGCCCCCCCCCCCCCGACCCCATCCCCTCCTACGGCGTCATGACAACGATGATATTCGACACGCGGGTCACGTTCAGATGGTGTAATTAGGTTTGGTAGTACAGTGTTGTCTCCGAACAAGTGTGGACATAAATAACCGAGGTAATGCAATAGTGTTTTATATACTTAGTCCGACTGCGAAGTTTTCGTTGGGCTGAGTTTCTGGGATCAGACGAATTCGCTTGGCAGAGCTTGTTGTGTGGACCTCATCCTGACCCTGCCAAGTGCCATTCGATCACACAGTCCTGCTCACTGACATTATTTAGAGTCGAAAGCTGTACAATGTACATGCAGCAATACCTTTCCATGCTTCTTCCCACCCAATAACCTAATCTGACCACGGTCGGCGCCACCGACCGCAGGACGCCCCAGTCGAGGAAAAAACACTAGTCCGTGGCGATCCCCTATTGTTTCGAACATCCCGGCTTATCAAGGCGGGAAGGAGTTGGGCTGGAGCGCTAACCAACTGAAGAATAATATGTCGGATATAAGAATGCTATGTAAAATGGATCAGTTTAAAGGGAAATAATGACCTTTTGATTTTGTTAGCAACAATTTATTAGACTACCGTTATGGTTTTACAATTATTTGTATTCAAATTTAAGAATTAAATAAAATTATTCCCAAATTAAAAGTTGTAAGTTTGGAAAAAATACAAAACTAGTACCTTGTGTATTTCATGAAGGTCATTGACAAATTCGTCCTTCCCTACCATTGTTTACATCGAGTGCGGCATTTTTGGAGACTCTGACGTTTCCAATCGAACTGATCCGTGAAGCAATCCGTGAAGCATCCGTGATGCATGACTGACTATCAGTATAAGTCATGAATAACAACAACATGCAAACTATACCAACTCGAATGAAATAAGGGCGGAATGATTTGAACCCTAGCAAGCAAGTATTCGCAAAGCACTCGGCACTGCGCCACAATAGCAAAAGGCGAGGGAAATGCATATTGGATACAATATTATTATGTCATAAGTTTCTGAAGTGTCAACTATTATGAAATACAGTAATACAATACCTTTAATAATGATTAACAAGAAAATTAAAACTTAAACAAAATAATTTGAATAAGTCTTTAATTAGCTTTCAACTCAAAATCATATATTTTGCAATGCTACACAAGAATGGCACCGGTGACGTCATTACGGAAGCTTGCTACGGGACTTGGGTATACTGATCAGGAACAACTCGCCACAAATGGTTAAGTGCGCCGAGAAGCATGACAATGACTTTGTAAACAAATCGCCGACGCTAAATAGGTCGCCGTCGATGTGCATCGATGAGCTTCCGATTTAATTGCCAGTTTTGTGTTATTGTTTGTTAGTTTTTTGGGGAAAAAATCTTATTTTTCATGATAATATAAAGCATAGTGTTATATACAGCCACATACAAATTATACAAAACCCCTAATGTTGAAAACAAATTATTCGATTTGCAAAAATTGAGGGTCGCAACCACTAACTATGCCGCCGTTGATGTGCATCGATGAGCTTCCGATTGTATTGCCACTTTTTCCAATCGCTGTTAGTTGTAGAAGATCACCGGGCATATAATCACAACAAGCAGAACGCACAATATATTTTCCACTCCATTGCGTAAAAAAGCAATACGGGAAAAGCCCGCAGTTCAATGAGGACCAAAAGTACTTGCAAGTACCGATTGCTAAAAGTGTGGAACGCTTATCAACTATAACTTGAAATATCTTTCGGTAGGAAAGTTTGCATGCAAAATGTGATGAATTTACAATATATTTTGGTCTCGTCTGGCGATTTCAAGGGCTAACTCCATTTTTGTGGAAAAAGGTAATTATTTCCCTTTAATAGCAAACTATACACAATATCCTGTTGTGAAAATATGTATAATTATAATGAATGTTTGATAAAATACATTAAAAACGTCACAGTAGTCAATCATCGTAATGAACAGTATACATCCTATTCGATCATATTTAATTCCGCCAGCATGCATTATTTTTAATGGTTTCAAAACAAATAAGAACGTAAAAAAAACATCAAAAACAATTGTTCCGCGAAGTGACATGTCAGAGAGGAGACATCGACTACGCACTACATGTCAGAGAGGAAACATCGACTACGTACTACATGTCAGAGAGGAGACATCGACTACGTACTACATGTCAGAGAGGAGACATCGACTGCGTACTACATGTCAGAGAGGAGACATCGACTGCGTACTACATGTCAGAGAGGAGACATCGACTACGTACTACATGTCAGAGAGGAGACATCGACTACGCACTACATGTCAGAGAGGAAACATCGACTACGTACTACATGTCAGAGAGGAGACATCGACTACGTACTACATGTCAGAGAGGAGACATCAACTACGCACTACATGTCAGAGAGTAGACATCGACTACGTACTACATGTCAGAGAGGAGATATCGACTACGTACTACATGTTAGAGAGGAGACATCGATTACGTACTACATATCAGAGAGGAGACATCGACTACGTACTACATGTCAGAGAGGAGACATCGACTGCGTACTACATGTCAGAGAGGAGACATCGACTACGTACTACATGTCAGAGAGGAGACATCGACTACGCACTACATGTCAGAGAGGAAACATCGACTACGTACTACATGTCAGAGAGGAGACATCGACTACGTACTACATGTAAGAGAGGAGACATCAACTACGCACTACATGTCAGAGAGTAGACATCGACTACGTACTACATGTCAGAGAGGAGATATCGACTACGTACTACATGTCAGAGAGGAAACATCGACTACGTACTACATGTCAGAGAGGAGACATGGACTACGCACTACATGTCAGAGAGGAGACATCGACTACGTACTACATGTCAGAGAGGAGACATCGACTACGCACTACATGTCAGAGAGGAAACATCGACTACGTACTACATGCCAGAGAGGAGACATCGATTACGTACTACATGCCAGAGGAGACATCGACTACGTACTACATGTCAGAGAGGAAACATCGACTACGTACTACATGTCAGAGAGGAGACATCGACTACGTACTACATGTCAGAGGAGACATCGACTACGCACAACATGTCAGAGAGGAGACATCGACTACGCACTACACTACATGTCAGAGAGCAGACATCGACTACGTACTACATGTCAGAGAGGAGACATCGACTACGTACTACATGTCAGAGAGGAGACATCGACTACGTACTACATGTCAGAGAGGAGACATCGACTACGTACTACATGTCAGAGAGGAGACATCGACTACGTACTACATGTCAGAGAGGAGACATCGACTACGTACTACATGTCAGAGAGGAGACATCGACTACAAACTACATGTCAGAGAGGAGATATCGACTACGTACTACATGTCAGAGAGGAGACAACGACTACGTACTACATGTCAGAGGGGAGACATCGAATACGTACAACATGTCAGAGAGGAGACATCGACTACGTACTACATGTCAGAGAGGAGACATCGACTACGTACAACATGTCAGAGAGGAGACATCGACTACGCACTACATGTCAGAGAGGAAACATCGACTACGTACTACATGTCAGAGAGGAGACATCGACTACGTACTACATGTCAGAGAGGAGACATCGATTACGTACTACATGTCAGAGGAGACATCGACTACGCACAACATATCAGAGAGGAGACATCGACTACGCACTACACTACATGTCAGAGAGCAGACATCGACTACGTACTACATGTCAGAGAGGAGATATCGACTACAAACTACATGTCAGAGAGGAGACATCGACTACGTACTACATGTCAGAGAGGAGACAACGACTACGTACTACATGTCAGAGGGGAGACATCGAATACGTACAACATGTCAGAGAGGAGACATCCATTACGTACTACATGTCAGAGAGGAGACATCGACTACGTACTACATGTCAGAGAGGAGACATGGACTACACACAACATGTCAGAGAGGAGACATCGACTACGCACTACACTACATGTGAGAGAGGAGACATCGACTGCATACTACATGTCAGAGAGGAGAGATCGACTACGTACTACATGTCAGAGAGGAGACATCAACTACGCACTACATGTCAGAGAGGAGACATCGAATACGTACTACATGTCAGAGAGGAGACATCGACTACGTACTACATGTCAGAGAGGAGACATCGAATACGCACAACATGTCAGAGAGGAGACATCGATTACGTACTACATGTCAGAGAGGAGACATCGACTACGTACTACATGTCAGAGAGGAAACATCAACTACACACTACATGTCAGAGAGGAGACATCGATTACGCACTACATGTCAGAGAGGAAACATCGACTACGTACTACATGTCAGAGAGGAGACATCAACTACGTACTACATGTCAGAGAGGAAACATCGACTACGCACAACATGTCAGAGAGGAGACATCGATTACGTACTACATGTCAGAGAGGAGACATCGATTACGCACTACATGTCAGAGAGGAAACATCGACTACGTACTACATGTCAGAGAGGAGACATCGACTACGTACTACATGTCAGAGAGGAGACATCGACTACGTACTACATGTCAGAGAGGAGACATTGACTACGTACTACATGTCAGAGAGGAGACATCGACTACGTACTACATGTCAGAGAGGAGACATCTTCTACGTACTACATGTCAGAGACGAGACATCGACTACAAACTACATGTCAGAGAGGAGACATCGACTACGTACTACATGTCAGAGAGGAGACAACGACTACGTACTACATGTCAGAGGGGAGACATCGAATACGTACAACATGTCAGAGAGGAGACATCGACTACGTACTACATGTCAGAGAGGAGACATCGACTACGTACTACATGTCAGAGAGGAGACATCGACTACGTACTACATGTCATAGAGGAGACATCGATTACGCACTACATGTCAGAGAGGAAACATCGGCTACGTACTACATGTCAGAGAGGAGACATCAACTACGTACTACATGTCAGAGAGGAAACATCGACTACGCACAACATGTCAGAGAGGAGACATCGATTACGTACTACATGTCAGAGAGGAGACATCGACTACGTACTACATGTCAGAGAGGAGACATTGACTACGTACTACATGTCAGAGAGGAGACATCGACTACGTACTACATGTCAGAGAGGAGACATCGACTACGTACTACATGTCAGATACGAGACATCGACTACAAACTACATGTCAGAGAGGAGACATCGACTACGTACTACATGTCAGAGAGGAGACAACGACTACGTACTACATGTCAGAGGGGAGACATCGAATACGTACAACATGTCAGAGAGGAGACATCGACTACGTACTACATGTCAGAGAGGAGGCATCGACTACGTACTACATGTCAGAGAGGAGACATCGACTACGCACAACATGTCAGAGAGGAGATATCGACTACGTACTACATGTCAGAGAGGAGATATCGACTACGTACTACATGTCAGAGAGGAGACATCAACTACACACTACATGTCAGAGAGGAGACATCGAATACGTACTACATGTCAGAGAGGAGACATCGACTACGTACTACATGTCAGAGAGGAGACATCGACTACGTACTACATGTCAGAGAGGAGACATCGAATACGCACAACATATCAGAGAGGAGACATCGACTACGCACTACATGTCAGAGAGGAGACATCGACTACGTACTACATGTCAGAGGAGACATCGACTACGTACTACATGTCAGAGAGGAGATATCGACTACGTACTACATGTCAGAGAGGAAACATCGACTACGTACTACATGTCAGAGAGGAGACATCGACTACGTACTACATGTCAGAGAGGAGACATCGACTACGCACTACATGTCAGAGAGGAAACATCGACTACGTACTACATGTCAGAGAGGAAACATCGACTACGTACTACATGTCAGAAAGGAGACATCGACTACGTACTACATGTCAGAGAGGAGACATCGAATACGCACAACATGTCAGAGAGGAGACATCGACTACGCACTATATGTCAGAGAGGAAACATCGACTACGTACTACATGTCAGAGGGGAGACATCGAATACGTACAACATGTCAGAGAGGAGACATCGATTACGTACTACATGTCAGAGAGGAGACATCGACTAAGTACTACATGTCAGAGAGGAGACATGGACTACGCACAACATGTAAGAGAGGAGACATCGACTACGCACTACACTACATGTCAGAGAGGAGATATCGACTACGTACAACATGTCAGAGAGGAGACATCGACTACGTACTACATGTCAGAGAGGAGACATCGACTACGTACTACATGTCAGAGAGGAAACATCGACTACGTACTACATGTCAGAGAGGAAACATCGACTACGCACAACATGTCAGAGAGGAGACATCGATTACGTACTACATGTCAGAGAGGAGACATCGACTACGCACTACATGTCAGAGAGGAAACATCGACTACGTACTACATGTCAGAGAGGAGACATCGACTACGTACTACATGTCAGAGAGGAGACATCGACTACGTACTACATGTCAGAGAGGAGACATTGACTACGTACTACATGTCAGAGAGGAGACATCGACTACGTACTACATGTCAGAGAGGAGACATCGACTACGTACTACATGTCAGAGACGAGACATCGACTACAAACTACATGTCAGAGAGGAGACATCGACTACGTACTACATGTCAGAGAGGAGACAACGACTACGTACTACATGTCAGAGGGGAGACATCGAATACGTACAACATGTCAGAGAGGAGACATCGACTACGTACTACATGTCAGAGAGGAGACATCGAATACGCACAACATGTCAGAGAGGAGACATCGACTACGCACTACATGTCAGAGAGGAGACATCGACTACGTACTACATGTCAGAGGAGACATCGACTACGTACTACATGTCAGAGAGGAGATATCGACTACGTACTACATGTCAGAGAGGAAACATCGACTACGTACTACATGTCAGGAGGAAACATCGACTACGTACTACATGTCAGAGAGGAGACATCGACTACGCACAACATGTCAGAGAGGAGACATCGACTACGCACTACATGTCAGAGAGGAAACATCGACTACGTACTACATGTCAGAGAGGAAACATCGATTACGTACTACATGTCAGAGAGGAGACATCGACTACGTACTACATGTCAGAGAGGAGACATGGACTACGCACAACATGGAAGAGAGGAGACATCGACTACGCACTACACTACATGTCAGAGAGGAGACATCGACTACGTACAACATGTCAGAGAGGAGACATCGACTACGTACTACATGTCAGAGAGGAGACATCGAATACGCACAACATGTCAGAGAGGAGACATCGATTACGTACTACATATCAGAGAGGAGACATCGACTACGTACTACATGTCAGAGAGGAGACATCGACTACGCACTACACTACATGTCAGAGAGGAGACATCGACTGCATACTACATGTCAGAGAGGAGAGATCGACTACGAACTACATGTCAGAGAGGAGACATCGACTACGTACAACATGTCAGAGAGGAGACATCGACTACGTACTACATGTCAGAGAGGAGACATCGAATACGCACAACATGTCAGAGAGGAGACATCGACTACGTACTACACTACATGTCAGAGAGGAGACATCGACTGCGTACTACATGTCAGAGAGGAGACATCGACTACGTACTACATGTCAGAGAGGAGACATCGACTACATACTACATGTCAGAGAGGAGATATCGACTACGTACTACATGTCAGAGAGGAGACATCGACTACGTACTACATGTCAGAGAGGAGACATCGACTACGCACAACATGTCAGAGAGGAGACATCGACTACGCACTACATGTCAGAGAGGAAACATCGACTACGTACTATATGTCAGAGAGGAGACATCGACTACGTACTACATGTCAGAGAGGAGACATCGACTGCGTACTACATGTCAGAGAGGAGACATCGACTACGTACTACATGTCAGAGAGGAGACATCGACTACATACTACATGTCAGAGAGGAGATATCGACTACGTACTACATGTCAGAGAGGAGACATCGACTACGTACTACATGTCAGAGAGGAGACATCGACTACGCACAACATGTCAGAGAGGAGACATCGACTACGCACTACATGTCAGAGAGGAAACATCGACTACGTACTACATGTCAGAGAGGAGACATCGACTACGTACTACATGTCAGAGAGGAGACATCAACTACGCACTACATGTCAGAATGGAAACATCGACTACGTACTACATGTCAGAGAGGAGACATCGACTACGTACTACATGTCAGAGAGGATACATCGACTACGTACTACATGTCAGAGAGTACTCAACTCACGCCCACGCCACGCCCACGCCCACGCCCACGCCACGCCCACGCCCGCCTCGCCCTCGCCCTCGCCTCGCCCTCGCCCTCGCCCTCGCCCTCGCCCTCGCCCTCGCCCTCGCCCTCGCCCTCGCCCTCGCCCTCGCCCTCGCCCTCGCCCTCGCCCTGGCCCTGGCCCTCGCCCTCGCCCTCGCCCTCGCCCTCGCCCTCGCCCTCGCCCTCGCCCTCGCCCTCGCCCTCGCCCTCGCCCTCGCCCTCGCCCTCGCCCTCGCCCTCGCCCTCGCCCTCGCCCTCGCCCTCGTCCTCGCCCTCGCCCTCGCCCTCGCCCTCGCCCTCGCCCTCGCCCTCGCCCTCGCCCTCGCCCTCGCCCTCGCCCTCGCCCTCGCCCTCGCCCTCGCCCTCGCTGTCTCTGTCTCTGTCTCTGTCTCTGTCTCTGTCTCTGTCTCTGTCTCTGTCTCTGTCTCTGTCTCTGTCTCTGTCTCTGTCTCTGTCTTTGTCCTCTGTCTCTGTCTCTGTCTCTGTCTCTCTGTCTCTGTCTCTGTCTGTCTCTGTCTCTGTCTCTGTCTCCGTCTCTGTCTCTGTCTCTGTCTCTGTCTCTGTCTCTGTGTCCCTCCTTCCCTCCTTCCCTCCTTCCCTCCTTCCCTCCTTCCCTCCTTCCCTCCTTCCCTCCTTCCCTCCTTCCCTCCTTCCCTCCTTCCCTCCTTCCCTCCTTCCCTCCTTCCCTCCTTCTCTCCTTCCCTCCTTCCCTCCTTCCCTCCTTCCCTCCTTCCCTCCTTCCCTCCTTCCCTCCTTCCCTCCTTCCCTCCTTCCCTCCTTCCTTCCTTCCTTCCTTCCTTCCTTCCTTCCTTCCTTCCTTCCTTCCTTCCTTCCTCCCTTCCTCCCTCCCTCCCTCCCTCCTCCCTCCCTCCCTCCCTCCCTCCCTCCCTCCCTCCCTCCCTCCTTCCTCCTTCCTTCCTTCCTTCCTTCCTTCCTTCCTTCCTTCCTTCCTTCCTTCCTTCCTTCCTTCCTTCCTTCCTTCCTTCCTTCCTTCCTTCCTTCCTTCCTCCCTCCCTCCCTCCCTCCCTCCCTCCCTCCCTCCCCTTTATATCTGTGCCGGCTGTATAAACTGGTCTCTTCCGCCCTCGGAGCTCTAGAACAGCACGCGCCGCTCCGGCGCTGTCTCTGCTGCCGGTGCATTCGGTGGTGCCGGCGGCACGTGTCTTCCGTCATACTCGTGACAGAACAGGGTCGAATGATCGATGTGTGATGACGCATCACTTTACATGTGATGACGACACAGAAACTGTTCTGCAAAGGCCATCCGGCCAGGCGGGACTCCGTCAGGAAGTAACAAACTGGGCCTCAGCGGGCGATTACATCGACATGTAGTAAGCGACACATGGACTGGAAAGTAAAAAGAAACATGCACACAGACACTTAAACACACATGCAAGCACAACACAACACAACACAACACAGCACAGAACAGAACAGCACAGAACAGCACAGCACAGCACAGCACAGCACAGCACATCACAGCACAGCACAGCACGCACGCACGCACGCACGCACGCACGCACGCACGCACGCACGCACGCACGCACGCACGCACGCACGCACGCACGCACGCACGCACGCACGCACGCACGCACGCACGCACGCACGCACGCACACACACACACACGCACACACACACACACACACACACACACACACACACACACACACACACACACACACACACACACACACACACACACACACACACACACACACACACACACACACACACACATACACACACACACACACACACACACACACACACACACACACACACACACACACACACACACACACACACATACACAAACGTGCGCTAGCACACAAACGCACACACATTACCGTCGCCCAGATTCAGACCACGCGCATGCGGGTGGACTCGCACTACGCCATTATGAAGCGACGCGAGCGACGCCAAACGGCGCGACGCAACTGACGTGCCAGCCGTGCGATTTGATGTGCGATTTGACGTGACGTGCCAGCCGTGCGATTGACGCGATGCAGTCGCGCGGATGTTACGTCGCTCGCGTCTCTGCAAAAATCGTGTAATGTTAGTCCACCGTAAGTTAAGTCAGCGTTTTACTTTACGGCATGGCAGATGTCCTATTTAGCCATGGAGACAACAGCGAGAGCGATTGTTACAGCTTACTTTCGGAGCCTGGTGATCTTGTTTCAGATTGTCTATGAATAAAGCGTTCTCAGGTATGCAGTCAGGCAGGTCAGTCCCAAAGCACAGCGTCAGGGGTCCTTTCTGTTTGGTAGCTCTGCAAAGAAGCACATTCCGTCTTAGCACTCAAAAGTCAAGATACAAGAGGCACTCACTTCGTGGTGACGGTGCGGCACGGGTAGCCGGCACTCAGCTGAACCGACGCCTCTGTACGCAGCAGTGAGGTTCTTCTCTGGTCATGGTAGGGTGCGTCTTCTCTAGATCACTGATGGAGTGGAACGTCCGTCGTGCCGTCTCGTCCTCTGTTTCTATGTCATTGTACCGCCTACAGATCACAAGCTGCGTTTTCTCAGCACCCGATGATGATGGTCATTGATTAGGCTTGACCTTGAGTAACCGGTAGCGATGGCATGGCAACGAGACAGTCTCTTCCCGGGACCCTCAGGCACAAACGTAACAGAACCAAGGGCAAACCAGTTTGGCTTACCCCAGAAGTAAGGAGTGCTATACAAGCTAAAAGAAGTGCATTTGGCATTTTGAAGGGATCTTCACTAGATATAAATCAGAAGGCCTACCAGAATGCAAGAAATTCAGTTAAGAAAAAGGTCAGAGCAGCTAAAAGGGCAAAGGAACTTGATTTAGCTAGACATTGTAATGCAGATAGTAAGAAGTTCTTCAGTTTTTATAAGTTCAGTACAGTTTCCAAAAATATAGGTCCATTTAAGTTAGATGATGTGTTAGTTAGCAAGGACAGTGAAATGGTTGAAGTGCTTAATGATCAGTTTCAATCTGTCTTTACTATCGAGGACCAGAGTAGTATTGCAGCACTTCAGCCTGAGCCAGAGACAGAGGAGGACTATAGGAGAGCTAGGTGGCATAAGTAGTGAACTTGTTCTAGAATATCTAAAGAAAGTAAGGCCTAACAAGGCAGAAGGACCTGATGAAATCCATGCTAGACTTTTAAGAGAATCTGAAAGGGAGTTGTCGGTTCCATTAGCCATAATATTTTCTAAATCACTCGCAGATAGTACAATTCCACTTGATTGGAAAAGAGCAAATGTTGTTCCTATTCATAAAAAGGGAGATAGAAGTAAAGAGGAAAACTATAGACCGGTTAGTCTGACCTCATTAGTCTGCAAGGTGCTTGAATCAATCATCAAAGATAAGATTGTTGAATTCTTGGAGCAAAATGAACTCATCAAGGATACACAGCATGGCTTTAGGAAGGGCCGTTCTTGTTTAACTAATCTTCTGGAGTTTTTGGATGTTGCAACAGATAGGTTTGATCAGGGTAAACAGCTAGATGTAGCTTTTCTTGATTTCAGTAAAGCATTTGACAAAGTCCCCCATACAAGACTGGGGTTGCAACTTAAAATGCATGGGATCAGGGCAAGATTCTGGATTGGATAGAAACGTGGCTTTCAGGACGCCAGCAAAGGGTTATATTCAATGGGTGTCAATCACAATGGAAGGAGGTTCTCAGTGGGGTTCCACAGGGCTCAGTCCTGGGCCCATTGCTTTTTATAATATTTGTGAATGCAATTGAGAACAGTATAGACAGCAAAGTCTTGAAATTTGCAGACGATCTAAAAGTTGTCAGGATTATTAGAGGAAAACATGATCAGGATGTTTTTCAATCAGATCTGGACAAGCTAGTTGAGTGGTCTGAAGCATGGCAGATGAAATTCAATTTGAGTAAATGTAAGATTATGCACGCTGGACGGGTTAGCAGTAAACATAGGTATGAAATGGGTGGTCAGAAAATGGAGCAGATTGAAAAGGAAAGAGATTTAGGTGTCGTGGCAAACAATAGACTATCAGCGTCAGACCAGGTTGTAGAAGCTAGGAAAAAGGCACTTAGAATGCTAGGGGCCATTAACAGAAATGTTTCCTACAAGAGTGAAAAGGTAATAACAAAACTGTATTGTGCATACGTTAGACCACATTTGGAGTATTGTGTACAAGCCTGGTCTCCAACATATGAGAAAGATTGCTGGTTGTTAGAAAGAGTTCAAAAAAGGGCAACAAAAATGGTTAATGGTCTTGGTAGTTTACCTTATGAAGATAGATTAAAGAAATTGGGTATGTTTTCACTTAGATATAGAAGGCTAAGAGGAGATCTAATTGAAGTCTTCAAATTTGTAAATAGTCAGCATTCTGGATATTTAAAGGGTATGTTTGAGTTCAATAGGGAAAATCGAGGTAGAGGTCATCAGCATAAACTCATTATGAAACAAAGTAGGACTAGGCTACGACAGTCATTTTTCAGTAGAAGGGTTGTAGGACATTGGAATATGCTACCAGGGGATGTCGCTGATGCAGTGATACTTGCTTCCTTCAAAATTAGATTAGATACATACTTTACAGAGAAGGGATTAGTTCATAAATACTCGTGGGATTAGCCTTCTTTTATGCAGGGGTAGAGTAAGGTGATTTGAAGGGGCGAGACTGGTGGAGGGGGGTGGGGGGGGGGGGGGGGTGGGGGGGTGCAACCTCGGATGGGCCCAAGAGGCTCTTTGTTGCATTTTTCTTTTATGTCTTTATGTCTTTTATGACCACTATACGCCAGATTATATTGATTTAAAGTAGATACCGTCACCAAATGGGTGGTATCTGGCCTTGGGTCTTATACCGTGAGCGGTGTTTTAATTTGGTTAGGGAACGTGCGTTTATAAAGTTTTTGGACCGTCTCTCCATTGGATCGGCGGCGCTTTCTGCTCAGTGCTCACAAGTCGGTCTTTTCCTGCAGACTGACACCGGCTCGGAATGGTCGCATGGACACGTCATCGTGTATCCTTTGCATCTTTTCTCTGGTGTGTAAGATGGTCAAACATAATAATAATAATAATAATAATAATACTAATAATAATAATAATAATAATAATAATAATAATAAGTCACAAACCAGCGCGCCTCTCTTTCGTGATATCAGTAACCGTCTGGTCAGCACCGAAACGTCGAGAGGTGGCGCTATGTGTGGTCCTCTCCATCCAGGGGGCGTTAGTTACCCGGCACAGGTCACAGCTCTGCTGCCGGTTCAAGATGTTAGATGGACCGCAGCCAGACAGTCGCATCTAAGCAAGCTGAAGTGAGACCAATAACAAGCATTCTTCTTGATGAATCACAAATTAGTATCGATTTTCACTCTGGTGTAAAAGTTATGTAATTGGAAAGAAGGTGCGTGAAGTTAGCGACTTATTTAGCGACTTATTTAGCAACGACCTCAGATTTCTCTTAAAATGACATATGTGATCAATTTGGCCACGAGGAACACGAATCAGATGTTTGTTTTTCTATAGCACGTGTCCTTCAAGGCCAAAATCAAGGTCAAAGGACGGGGAACTGGAAAAGTGCCAGAAGTTACCACTCAATTGTTATTAAAAAAATGTAGCTCAGGAAAAGTTATAGCCGCACATCGAAAATCAAATTGATCGAGGTCCAACTTCAAGGTCAAAATCAAGGTCAAAGGACGGGGAACTAAAAGGTGCCAGAAGTTACCGCTCGATTTTGACTTTTTCAGTTCCCCGTCCTTTGACCTTGATTTTGACCTTGAAGTTGGACCTAGATTAATTTTATTTTCGATGTGCGGCGATAACTTTTCCTGAGCTACATTTTGGTCCGGGAGAACACAAGTCAGGTGTCCTCTCATGTAGTATTGTTCATTACTGGAGCACTTCAGATGTCCGTCTATTACAGCTCGCTTAACTCAAACTGACATAACTTTCATGCGCTCTGTCTTCGGCGGCCACCTAGACTGTGAACAACTCGTAGCAATGTTCTGTTTGCCTGTCCCGGCCCGGCGTTCTCGTCATACAGGGCTTTTCCATGTGCCACCAGGCCGTGTCAAATCTGTACCGCGTTGTTTCTTGAAGCGTTTGCCTCAGATAGCTAACAAGTTTATGTTTGCATGCCCTGAGGCTGACTTTTTCAGGCCATCCAATTTGTGGAAGTATCAGGTGCTCCGTTTCAGCGAACAGCAGGGCACACACCTTGGTTGATCGGAGACGTCATGTGTTCAGTCGGGTGCCCTCTGCGTGTGTATGAGTGAGTGTATGTGCCTTCTACCTAGGAGCGTGACCGTATGTGGATGTGGGTTTGTATTTGTGTGTACGAGTGTGGACGGTGATTTCAAGGCGAGCGGGTGAGGGTAAAATTACATGCCATTGGAGCCATAATGGGATCCGGTCTGTGGTTGTATCTGACTAATAAATAAATAAATAAGTAAAAACAAATCAAAATCGAGCGGTAACGTCTGCCACTTTTTCAGTTCTCCGTCATTTGACCTTTATTTTGGCCTTGAAGTTGGACCTCAATTAATTTGATTTTGGATGTGCGGCTATAACTCTTCCTGAGCTACATTTTTTTTTTTAATCGAGCGGTGGTTTCCTTTGGCCTTGATTTTGACCTTGAAGTTGGACCTTGATCAATTTGATTTTTGATGTGCGGCTATAACTTTTCCTGAACTACATTTTGGTTAAAAAAAATCGAGCGGTAACTTCTGGCACTTTTCAGTTCCCCGTCCTTTGACCTTGATTTTGACCTTCAAGGACACGTGCTATACAACAAACATCAGATTCGTGTTCCTCGCGGTCTAATTGATCACACATGTCATTTTTAGAGAAATCGGAGGTCGTCGCTAAATAAGTCGCCAACTTCACGGACATTTGGAAAAGAGTGGTAGAGGCATAAAGACATAAAGACATAAAAGAAAAGTGCAACAAAGAGCCTCTTGGGCCCATCCGAGGTTGCACCCCACCCCACCCCACCCCACCCCACCCCACCCCCCCCCCCCCCCCCTCCCCCCCCCCCCCCCCCCCCCCCCTCCCCTCCACCAGTCTCGCCCCTTCAAATCACCTTACTCTACCTGCATAAAAGAAGGCTAATCCCACGAGTATTTATGAACTAATCCCTTCTCTGTAAAGTATTTATCTAATCTAATTTTGAAGGAAGCAAGTGTCACTGCATCAGCGACATCCCCTGGTAGCATATTCCAATGTCCTACAACCCTTCTACTGAAAAATGACTGTCGTAGCCTAGTCCTACTTTGTTTCATAATGAGTTTATGCTGATGACCTCTACCTCGATTTTCCCTATTGAACTCAAACATACCCTTTAAATATCCAGAATGCTGACTATTTACAAATTGAAGACTTCAATTAGATCTCCTCTTAGCCTTCTATATCTAAGTGAAAACATACCCAATTTCCTTAATCTATCTTCATAAGGTAAACTACCAAGACAATTAATCATTTTTGTTGCCTTTTTTGAACTCTTTCTAACAACCAGCAATCTTTCTCATATGTTGGAGACCAGGCTTGTACACAATACTCCAAATGTGGTCTAACGTATGCACAATACAGTTTTGTTATTACCTTTTCACTCTTGTAGGAAACATTTCTGTTAATGGCCCCTAGCATTCTAAGTGCCTTTTTCCTACCTTCTACAACCTGGTCTGACGCTGATAGTCTATTGTTTACCAAGACACCTAAATCTCTTTCCTTTTCAATCTGCTCCATTTTCTGCCCACCCATTTCATACCTATGTTTACTGCTAACCCGTCCAGCGTGCATAATCTTATATTTACTCAAATTGAATTTCATCTGCCATGCTTCAGACCACTCAACTAGCTTGTCCAGATCTGATTGAAAAACATCCTGATCATGTTTTCCTCTAATAATCCTGACAACTTTTAGATCGTCTGCAAATTTCAAGACTTTGCTGTCTATACTGTTCTCAATTGCATTCACAAATATTATAAAAAGCAATGGGCCCAGGACTGAGCCCTGTGGAACCCCACTGAGAACCTCCTTCCATTGTGATTGGCACCCATTCAATATAACCCTTTGCTGGCGTCCTGAAAGCCACGTTTCTATCCAATCCAGAATCTTGCCCCTGATCCCATGAATTTTAAGTTGCAACCCAGTCTTGTATGGGGGACTTTGTCAAATGCTTTACTGAAATCAAGAAAAGCTACATCTAGCTGTTTACCCCTGATCAACGCTATCTGTTGCAACATCCAAAAACTCCAGAAGATTAGTTAAACAAGAACGGCCCTTCCTAAAGCCATGCTGTGTATCCTTGATGAGTTCATTTTGCTCCAAGAATTCAACAATCTTATCTTTGATGATTGATTCAAGCACCTTGCAGACTAGAGAGGCAGATGTGTAAGATGTGTCATGGCTGAAGGGAGGTAAAGGCATCGTCCATTTGGCTCCCTTGGCAAATTACCCATGTAAATGGCCAACAATTGTCTACAAACGATCCGATGCTTATATTTTTCAAATGACACACCAATATATGCATAAACCACGAAGCAGACACGCGCCCAGGGGGGGGGGGCGGAATCCGCCCACCCCTAAGGTTTTTCGAGGATAGCGCAAAAAGGGTTGCAGCCGATTGTAGCCGAAACTATGAAGTAAGTGCTGCTGAAAACGATGGTGAATTTTTTCTTCTCGAAAATGATTTTGCGCGATGAAAATGAGCGGCGATGACGGAATTTGCATCCGCATCCTAAAACTTGCGTTTAAAGGAATAGTTCACCTTCAACATTAGTTTTAAACTGAGATAGCAGTTTTGTATCCCGTGTTGGGAAACCCCTATCTGCAAGTTTTCTTGACTGAAAAGACTCCAGCTGAAT
>JAXIVJ010012464.1:5000-25000 GCA_036785665.1 Chirona hameri
ATATATATATATATATACTATATACATATATATATATATATATATATATATATATATATATATATATATATATATATATATATATATATATATATATATATATATATATATATATATATATATATGTATATATATATATATATTTATATATATATATATATATATATATATATATATATATATATGAATGAACGAATGGCGAATGAACCGAATGTTCCCGATTTTGTTTTGGAGTGGAATTAATTGTTTGAAATGCAACGTTTGATCAATGGTGACCTATCGTGTACAAATATGGGACTTTCGCCCACTGAAGGAAGAAGTAGGCAGAGTTCAACACATTGACAAATTATATTCGCATATTTACAACTCTGCAAAACTCGCCATGGTATTTGCGATATTCGTGTTCACGCTGTCGTGACGTCTCCATTCGAGACATTCGGGTGGGGGATATCCGGGCGCTCATTGGGCTATCGGGTTCGGTACTATGGAACATAATTCCTGTCAATGTCAAGGGATCCAAGGTTTCGCCCGGCTGTAGGAGGGAGGCCGAGATCTGGCTGAGGGAACGAAACATGACTGAGTGGCGAAAGTGCGTGCTTTAATATAGCACGCAGACGCATACAATACAATACACGCATAAAATACAAAGTAAATGTTAAAAAAGCCGCTTTATTCCTATTTACTTTGCATTGTATGCCATGCTGCATGGCATTGTGCTGCTTTTGTACCTTGTATTGACTCGTGGTCACAAGTTATTTTTATGAAGGGCATACGGTATAAATGACGGTCATCATGAAGACGAAAATGAGAGACTGGCAGTATCGGGATCGGAAGATAGTGCGCAGGGGCGCAGATCTGACCAATGACCATCACGGTACTCAGATCAGGTATGTAGCTCTCAAAGCCAGAGCGGGCCACACGTCACGACAGTTGGCCAACCTACAATACAGATTGAAAATCGTCATGTTCCGGTGGCAGTTTCCCAACTGGGGCGTAATCAAAAATGGAACCCCCGAGAATCTGTACTGTCCCAGTATATTAATTGATATTTGATGAGGCTTCTTGCGAGGTCTCCGTGATACCCTGGAGGTCCCGGAACTACAGGGGATTCCTCTGGTTCTGCAAGATATCTTCTGATATAATTACCTCACGGGCGCGAAGCGCCCGTCAGGTTTCTCAACTTACTAGACAAATTTACATTTGACCTGGCCCGAAACGGCATCATGATGATCGTAATTTATACTGTGTCTTCATAAAAAACAATAGTTTGTAACCACGAGTCAATACAAGTTTAAAAAAACAGCACAAGATAGAATGTCATGCAAAATATCTCGTTATCGTTCCCTCAGCCAGATCTCGGCCTCCCTCCTCCAGCTGGGCGAACTCTTGGCTCCCTTGACATTGACAGGAATTATGTTCCATAGTTCCGAATTATGTTCCGAACCCGATAGCCGAAAAGGCGCTTAACCATCTCGATGCGCACACACGGGAACTGCATGAGCTCAGCAGCTGCTGCCCGAATATCCCGCGCCCGAATGTCTCGAACGGAGACGTCACGACAGCGTGAACACAAATATCCCAAATACCAAGGCGAGTTTTGCTGGGTTGTAAATGGTGCGAATATAATTTTGTCAATGTGTTGAACTCTGCCGACTTCTTCCTCCAATGGTAGAATGTCCCAAATTTGTACACGATAGGTCACCATTGATCAAACGTTGCATTTCAAACATAATTAATTCCACTCCAAAACAAAATCGGAAACATTCGGTTCATTCGCCTAGCTACGGTGGGGGGAGGGGGGGGGGGGGTATGGGAGGGAAGGACAGTCAATTTGCATTCTAGGGATTAATTAAACGTGTTCCCTGGCTTTAAACCACTTAAATGTGAATATAAGCGACGATGTTGCAACAAGAAACGGCGCTTTAAAAATGTCATCCTATTGTGACTAACACTAGAATTGCAGTCTCTATTATACCGTATGGGGAAACTAATCATCATATCATGTTATGATATGAGAAAACTAATCATCTACCAAATTGGGCTGGGGCGGGGATTTTGGCTTCCTAAGACTAAAGGAAATAGAAAAGCGACTAAAGCAGGCTTTAATATATAAATAATAAGCTTAGGTCGCGACAGTGCCGAAATTAAAATAGCATAATCCATTCAGATTAGAAACCTCAATCCCACCCTGAACGTCATGAGAAGCTCCTGGCCCCTTGTCCATTGAAGGCTTCCCTCACACACAATACACACACACACACACACACACACACACACACACACACACACACACACACACACACACACACACACACACACACACAGACACCGACACCGACACACCGACACACCGACACACCGACACACCGACACACCGACACACCGACACACCGACGCACCGACGCACCGACGCACCGACGCACCGACGCACCGACGCACCGACGCACCGACGCACCGACGCACCGACGCACCGACGCACCGACGCACCGACGCACCGACGCACCGACGCACCGACGCACCGACGCACCGACGCACCGACGCACCGACGCACCGACGCACCGACGCACCGACGCACCGACGCACCGACGCACCGACGCACCGACGCACCGACGCACCGACGCACCGACGCACCGACGCACCGACGCACCGACGCACCGACGCACCGACGCACCGACGCACCGACGCACCGACGCACCGACGCACCGACGCACCGACGCACCGACGCACCGACGCACCGACGCACCGACGCACCGACGCACCGACGCACCGACGCACCGACGCACCGACGCACCGACGCACCGACGCACCGACGCACCGACGCACCGACGCACCGACGCACCGACGCACCGACGCACCGACGCACCGACGCACCGACGCACCGACGCACCGACGCACCGACGCACCGACGCACCGACGCACCGACGCACCGACGCACCGACGCACCGACGCACCGACGCACCGACGCACCGACGCACCGACGCACCGACGCACCGACGCACCGACGCACCGACGCACCGACGCACCGACGCACCGACGCACCGACGCACCGACGCACCGACGCACCGACGCACCGACGCACCGACGCACCGACGCACCGACGCACCGACGCACCGACGCACCGACGCACCGACGCACCGACGCACCGACGCACCGACGCACCGACGCACCGACGCACCGACGCACCGACGCACCGACGCACCGACGCACCGACGCACCGACGCACCGACGCACCGACGCACCGACGCACCGACGCACCGACGCACCGACGCACCGACGCACCGACGCACCGACGCACCGACGCACCGACGCACCGACGCACCGACGCACCGACGCACCGACGCACCGACGCACCGACGCACCGACGCACCGACGCACCGACGCACCGACGCACCGACGCACCGACGCACCGACGCACCGACGCACCGACGCACCGACGCACCGACGCACCGACGCACCGACGCACCGACGCACCGACGCACCGACGCACCGACGCACCGACGCACCGACGCACCGACGCACCGACGCACCGACGCACCGACGCACCGACGCACCGACGCACCGACGCACCGACGCACCGACGCACCGACGCACCGACGCACCGACGCACCGACGCACCGACGCACCGACGCACCGACGCACAGACGCACAGACACACAGACACACAGACACACAGACACACAGACACACAGACACACAGACACACAGACACACAGACACACAGACACACAGACACACAGACACACAGACACACAGACACACAGACACACAGACACACAGACACACAGACACACAGACACACAGACACACAGACACACAGACACACAGACACACAGACACACAGACACACAGACACACAGACACACAGACACACAGACACACAGACACACAGACACACAGACACACAGACACACAGACACACAGACACACAGACACACAGACACACAGACACACAGACACACAGACACACAGACACACAGACACACAGACACACAGACACACAGACACACAGACACACAGACACACAGACACACAGACACACAGACACACAGACACACAGACACACAGACACACAGACACACAGACACACAGACACACAGACACACAGACACACAGACACACAGACACACAGACACACAGACACACAGACACACAGACACACAGACACACAGACACACAGACACACAGACACACAGACACACAGACACACAGACACACAGACACACAGACACACAGACACACAGACACACAGACACACAGACACACAGACACACAGACACACAGACACACAGACACACAGACACACAGACACACAGACACACAGACACACAGACACACAGACACACAGACACACAGACACACAGACACACAGACACACAGACACACAGACACACAGACACACAGACACACAGACACACAGACACACAGACACACAGACACACAGACACACAGACACACAGACACACAGACACACAGACACACAGACACACAGACACACAGACACACAGACACACAGACACACAGACACACAGACACACAGACACACAGACACACAGACACACAGACACACAGACACACAGACACACAGACACACAGACACACAGACACACAGACACACAGACACACAGACACACAGACACACAGACACACAGACACACAGACACACAGACACACAGACACACAGACACACAGACACACAGACACACAGACACACAGACACACAGACACACAGACACACAGACACACAGACACACAGACACACAGACACACAGACACACAGACACACAGACACACAGACACACAGACACACAGACACACAGACACACAGACACACAGACACACAGACACACAGACACACAGACACACAGACACACAGACACACAGACACACAGACACACAGACACACAGACACACAGACACACAGACACACAGACACACAGACACACAGACACACAGACACACAGACACACAGACACACAGACACACAGACACACAGACACACAGACACACAGACACACAGACACACAGACACACAGACACACAGACACACAGACACACAGACACACAGACACACAGACACACAGACACACAGACACACAGACACACAGACACACAGACACACAGACACACAGACACACAGACACACAGACACACAGACACACAGACACACAGACACACAGACACACAGACACACAGACACACAGACACACAGACACACAGACACACAGACACACAGACACACAGACACACAGACACACAGACACACAGACACACAGACACACAGACACACAGACACACAGACACACAGACACACAGACACACAGACACACACACACACACACACACACACACACACACACACACACACACACACACACACACACACACACACACACACACACACACACACACACACACACACACACACACACACACACACACACACACACACACACACACACACACACACACACACACACACACACACACACACACACACACACACACACACACACACACACACACACACACACACACACACACACACACACACACACACACACACACACACACACACACACACACACACACACACACACACACACACACACACACACACACACACACACACACACACACACACACACACACACACACACACACACACACACACACACACACACACACACACACACACACACACACACACACACACACACACACACACACACACACACACACACACACACACACACACACACACACACACACACACACACACACACACACACACACACACACACACACACACACACACACACACACACACACACACACACACACACACACACACACACACACACACACACACACACACACACACACACACACACACACACACACACACACACACACACACACACACACACACACACACACACACACACACACACACACACACACACACACACACACACACACACACACACACACACACACACACACACACACACACACACACACACACACACACACACACACACACACACACACACACACACACACACACACACACACACACACACACACACACACACACACACACACACACACACACACACACACACACACACACACACACACACACACACACACACACACACACACACACACACACACACACACACACACACACACACACACACACACACACACACACACACACACACACACACACACACACACACACACACACACACACACACACACACACACACACACACACACACACACACACACACACACACACACACACACACACACACACACACACACACACACACACACACACACACACACACACACACACACACACACACACACACACACACACACACACACACACACACACACACACACACACACACACACACACACACACACACACACACACACACACACACACACACACACACACACACACACACACACACACACACACACACACACACACACACACACACACACACACACACACACACACACACACACACACACACACACACACACACACACACACACACACACACACACACACACACACACACACACACACACACACACACACACACACACACACACACACACACACACACACACACACACACACACACACACACACACACACACACACACACACACACACACACACACACACACACACACACACACACACACACACACACACACACACACACACACACACACACACACACACACACACACACACACACACACACACACACACACACACACACACACACACACACACACACACACACACACACACACACACACACACACACACACACACACACACACACACACACACACACACACACACACACACACACACACACACACACACACACACACACACACACACACACACACACACACACACACACACACACACACACACACACACACACACACACACACACACACACACACACACACACACACACACACACACACACACACACACACACACACACACACACACACACACACACACACACACACACACACACACACACACACACACACACACACACACACACACACACACACACACACACACACACACACACACACACACACACACACACACACACACACACACACACACACACACACACACACACACACACACACACACACACACACACACACACACACACACACACACACACACACACACACACACACACACACACACACACACACACACACACACACACACACACACACACACACACACACACACACACACACACACACACACACACACACACACACACACACACACACACACACACACACACACACACACCTATACCTGTGTACGGTGTAAGACGAGCACCTTGTCTGCACCGTGTATCTAGAGGACCACCTGTTGCGATTGCCTGAGGCCCGCCAAAATGCAGGCACTTAAAATGAGTGACGAATAGAGGTACCCTGACGTTTGAAATTTGTCAGAATCGTTTTAGGAAAGAAATGCCATGAGGTCGGAATGTCGAGGACCTCACCGGAATCCGAGGACCGGCTGTGTGAAATACGTGTACATTTCGTGAATTATGAGGACCGACAATCAGCTGATTATTCGCCCACTGAAAGTAGATCCCCGTCACAGCAAACTGCCTATCCGACGGATGGGCAACTCGGTCCAGATTTCAGGAAGTATTGTTCGGAAAAATTCCGTTATGGGGTCAAACGGTTTGTCACAATTTTCTCTATTCTATGAACATATGCAAATGTCATATTTTGGACGTACCCAGGGCCCCTGTCACGCGCGTCTCCAGGCATTGTGAACTTACAGATACAGATATTGATTGAGGTCATCCACGTGCAGGCAAGTAGCCAAGGGGGGGGGGGGGCAGCTGGGGAGGCCGCGCCCCCTGGAGGCCAGGAGGGCCCTTTTCGGAGCGCAAGGGCTCTTTTCGGCGCGCTGCGCGCGCCGAAAAAGGCTGACGAGACCGCGCGAAAGAGGACTTCAGATGCCCTTTAGGGCCACCAGGGCCCTCTCTGAAGGCCCTTCGACGTTCAAAAGAGCCCTGTGCATGTCAGAGGGGCCCCTGACCAGACCGAAAGGGACCCTGAGCGGGTCAGAGGGCCCCCTGAGCACGTCGAATGGGCCCCCTGAACACGTCGAATGGGCCCCTAGCCAGCACAGAGGGCAGGTCGAGAGGCCCTGGGCCCTGGGCAGGTCGAGAAGCCCCTGAGCATGTCAACAGGGTGACATAGCGGCCAACGCAGTCCCCTGCCAGGTCATAAGGGCCCCTGAGCAGGTTAGAGGGTCTCTGGACAGACCAGAGGGCCCCTGGGAAGTTAAAAGGGTCCCTGTGCAGGTCAGAGGGGCCCCTGACCAGACCGAAAGGGCCCCTATGTGGGTCAGAAGGGCCCCTGAACATGCCGAATGGGCACCTAGTCAGCACGGAGGGGCCCCAAGGCAGGTCGGAGGGCCCTCGGCGCATGTCGCAAGGCGACAAAGCAGCCAGCGCAATCCCTTGCCAGGTTGAAAGGGCCCCTTAGAAAGCTAGAGGGCCCTTGGAGAGACCAGCGGGCCCCTGGAAAGTTAAAAGGGCCTCTGTGCAGATCGGAGGGGCCCCTGACCAGACCGAAAGGACCAATGGGCGGGTAAGAAGGGCCCCTGAACATGCCGAATTGACCCCTGGCCAGCACGGAGGGGTCCCAGGGTAGGTCGGAGGGCCCCTTGAGCATGTCGGCAGGGCGACAAAGCAGCCAGCGCAGGCCGACCAGAAGAGTCACTGGGCAGATCGGGGGGGGGGGGGCTCCTGGGCAAGTCAGAGGGGCCCCTGGCCAGACCGAATGGGTGCCTGGGCCGGTCGGAAGACCCCTTGAACATGTCGGATGAGTTCTTAGCCAGACTGGAGGGGCCCCTGGGCAGGTGAGAGGGGCCCCTGAGCAGGGGCCCCGTACTGCGGGGGCAGGGTACCCAAAATACCCCCAGTCGAAAATCCTGGGGGGCATAAAGGCAATGTTTTCCCCTCCCCAGATTTTGGCCTGCTCAATATGGGGGAAAATGACCCTCCCCACCCCTCCCCAGGATTTTCAACTGGGGGGGGGGGGGATTTAGGTACCCTGCGCCCCGCAATCCGCCGCCCCTACCCCTGAGCATGTCGGTAGGGCGACAAAGCAGCCAGTGCAGTCCCTGGTCAAGCCGGAAGGACCTCTGAACAGGCCGAATGGGCCCCTTGACACACATGAGGGGCTTCTTGGAAGGTCAGAGGAGTTCCTGGTGAGACCAGAAGGGTCAAAGCACGTGGAGATCACAGATGAAGATTAAATACAAGGAGGACTTACTCCACAATACAAATATTAAAAGCGGAGCTTTCGGGTATATTATAACACCCTTCGTCAGGGTGCTACAATATACCCGAAAGCTCCGATTTTAATTTGTCCTGTAGAGTAAGCCCTCTTTGTATTATATATATCACCCACTCCACATCATGTCTTTTCTCTTCGCGGATCCCAGATGAGTCCTTGAACAGGTCGGGAGGGCGTTGAAAAGGTCAGAGGGGCCCTAGACGATCTGAATGGACCTTGGGCCTTTCAACAGTAATAATACAGTTGTACAGGGAATCAGACTCAAAATTTTCGCGCCGCTTTGCGGTGCAATTTAACTGCAAATTCAATTATATGCGGGTTAGGAAAAAAACTCGGCCCGTTTCTCGGCGCATTTATGTGTTATGTTGCTACTTTCCTATGTAATTGGGCAAAATAGTTCACTTTAGCACCTTTTTTACCGCACTTTTAAACGCACAATATAACAATTTTAGAGGTCCGCACCATACGCAATGCGACGCATTGATGAGAATGCATATCCAGGGCATAAGACTCAAAATGTTCGCGCCGCTCTGCGGCGCCATTTGTTTAAGAGTTCCAGGTCTTAAGCATAAACAATATTCCAAGTTGGTATAGCTGATTCCAAATTGGTGTCGCTCGTTCCAAAGTTGATATGGCAGTTTGCTAACTCCAGCTCCTAAATGTTGGTATGGCCCATGCCATACCTGTCATACTGCATTTTCCATCCTTGTAACGTGCCTTTTCATCCGTTTTTTTTTTGGGGGGGGGCTTTCAACGCTTGGAAAGGGGGCCCTTTCAACGCTCGGGAAGGGGCCCTTTCGACGCTCGGGAAGGGGCCCTTTCGAGGCGCCCCCCCCCCTGGACGAAATCCTGGTTACGTGCCTGTCCACGTGGCAGCGGCTGTTACGTGTCAAGCCAGGTAAAGCCAAGTCAAATCAAGTACTTATCATCTCTCTGTGTGTGTGTAACCCTGGAGCTTGCACATTGTCTGTTTATGTAGTAATGACGCGCACGGCCGCTGTAAAATGTGGTTGCTTGTACAGAATTGACCTCGGCTAACTTTACCATCGATCTGACCTGACGATATTGATGTTTATAAGGGGGGGGCGATTTATAGGTATAACGTAGCGTTCCGCTTGGGAATATCCTGAGTAGCACCTAAATAGGTAATACGAATTCGCTAAATTGCATTTTTATTGCAAATTGCAAATCTTGGATTTTATATCGGTAACCCCATATCACTTCAATTCTGGGGACTCCCCATTATAAGGCAATGGGGTTTCAAATGCCTCATTTTGACATGTTTGGCATGAAACTGATACTCAAAATGTTCCCATCGGCGATTCTTGCCAATTCAGGTGAAATAATTAGGTACTCCGTGGGCCTTGCAGGGTCACCTGAGATCATCTGTGGTCATCAGCACTAATTTGCCCCTAATCCTCGACAGAATGGAGCCTTCAAATGTCATCATTGGATTTCTGGCGACAATGCCCGTGAGATGATATGCAATATACCCCATTTAGGTTATTTGGTGACCTTGACCTGAGGTCAGTTTTTATTAATAGTTGAAAGAATAAAGTCGGACTCAAATGTCAAGATGACATTTGAGTTCAAATGTCAAGATGGTCACCTCTATGGGGTTGCTGTGCATAACTTACGCAAATCTGTTTTTGTATTACGACTTACATTCTATGGGCCAACCGGGACGGTAACCCGCACTTGTCCCCGGTCCGGGATGGATCGTGGCGACGTCCCGGTTGGCCAGGCGGGCTGCCCCGAAATAATAGGACATTGCAAGCAAGTGCTTTCAACTTACTCCTTGCCAACTAAGCTTCATTATAAAAAAAAATCACAGGAATTACCTTCCTAATATCTGAATCCAGTATCCCGATAAATCATGTGCTGTGGCGCGGTGGTCAGTAGATAGCTACAACTAGCGTTTCGCGATCAAAGGGATAGGTGCTCTGATTTAAGCGTAAGCTTATGGAACAATCCTTTTGTTTTGATGGCAACGTGCACCAGTGTTGTGCTCGACTCAGATTTTTTAGACTGACTCGACTCTGACTCATTTACGAAGGGACTCTGACTCAACTCTGACTCAAGCGGGAAAATTATTTGTTTTGAGTCGACTCAGCTTTGACTCATTTGCTTTTACCCCTGATTCAACTCTGACTCAAGCGAGGGGGACAATTTGTTTGAGTCGACTCAACTTTTACTCATTTGCTTTTACCCCCGACTCAACTCTGACTCAAGCGGGGAAATTATTTGTTTTGAGTCGACTCAGCTTTGACTCATTTGCTTTTACCCCTGATTCAACTCTGACTCAAGCGAGGGGGACAATTTGTTTGAGTCGACTCAACTTTTACTCATTTGCTTTTACCCCCGACTCAACTCTGACTCAAGCGGGATTTTGTTTTTGTTTAGTCGACTCAACTTTGACTCATGTGAAAATTGCTTGAGTCGACTCATTTTTGACCTCAAGTTCAACTAACTTAACGACTTTGATTCAAATGTATCTGACTTGCAAAAACTCATTAGAATATTATATCATATAGGTAAACACTTTTATTTTGATTTACTCTGGATCAAGGCACATTAATGAATATTGCATTATCATAAATATCTACTGCATCCAGCTGCATTGTAAGCTATATTCAAATATATGTTCCTAATAACAATAATAATAATAATAATGATTATTATTATTATTTCGCACCAGCACAGCTACGTATTGTTTATGTTATTGATTTATGTGGGTTTGAAAAGCACTCTAGAACATTGTTTGGACCCCTTTATTATTTAGTTGCTCCGATTGTTTTGCTTGTTATATCAGATGTGACTTTGACTTGTAAGAGGTTGAGTCGACTCAGCTTTGACTCAAGCAGCATCCAGGTGACTCAACATTGACTCAAGCGACATCCATGCGACTTCGCTCTGACTCAACTCAAACCCCTATTTTGATTAAGCGACTCGACTCTGACTCAAGTTGAGCCCTTATTTTGTTAAAGCGACTCAACTCTGACTCAAGGAGATCCCCTATTTTTCTTAAACGACTCGACTCTGACTCAAGTTGATTTGAGTCAGAGTTGAGTCAAATCTGACTCACCGACTCTGAGTCGAGCACAACCCTGACGTGCACCAATGTGTCCATCCTGAATTTCACCTATTGTCAAGGCAAATAAATGTATGATGATGATGATGGTGATATTAGTAGATCCAAATTTGTTAAATATCATGGAGGATCCTGGTCAGTGGATAGGAATGATTTTGAATGGGGAAAGAGAGAATTTTCCCCTTTTTTCATGCAATACAATTTTAACAAATACCACTTCCCCTCTCATTTTTTTTTAGTATCCCTGATCCTGGATTTTCTTAGAGCTCTATCTGAAGAGCTTGCCAAATTATAGGTAAAATTTTGGATACCTAATGCCAACATTCTTGATCGATCAAGTATTGTTTCCAAAGTTTAGTGAAATGTATTTGCTGGATCTTGTTATCTTTTCCAGGTATCTTGGCACAATCTCTTTATCTCTTATCACATATAAAATTAAATGTACACAATTATGTTTAAATATTCAATACTGGCATAAAAACTGTGCCAATGTAAAATCATGTTGGATTCTGAAAAATAACATACAATTTGTGGCATACCCAGACCAAAATAGCCACAGCATCATGCATCTGTAGTTCTTGTGGTAAAATATTCAAAACTGGCAAAAATACTGTGTCATGTAAATCCCATTTGCCCATGCCCATTTTTTCCCTCCGCGAATTTGCGACGGTCACCTTATTTTGGTATTCGAGCTTACGAAATTCACTTTTCGAATTCACAAATAAAAAAATTTGGAGGACATTTTTCCGAGAAAAAAAAAATTCTGGGGTTCAAAAACCCCCAAAAATAACAAATTCTAGATGGCCATTTGGAAGAGAATGACATTTCTTTTCTTTTGACGTTTTGTATTTGCAATTTGCTTTGAAACTCTATTACAAAAATCAAACATTTATTGTTCTTCCACCAAAAATGGAATAACATGACGTCATTAAACCGTTATTATCTCCCCAAATACTTCATTAATTTCATTGAAATTTGGTGAGAAGACGTATAATTGATGTAGTATAAGGTACTATAGGTTTCACGTTGATATATATTAGAGTTGTATAGTTATTGAGAAAATCCGGTAGGTGGCAGATTCTGCCCCCCCCCTCCCCCCAGCGGGGCGAGTGTCACCGGGACTGCTTGAATTGCATCAAGTGCGCTGTTTTGTCTCTCATTGAAAGCAAGGGATACATCAAAACTAAAATTAAATCACTTAAGAGAAAAACTTTCGTTTTCATGAAGTTTTCTCCTAAGATCATTGTTTTTCACGTTCAGTGCCGGGAACGCGCGGGGGGGCATACTTGTATTGCATGCCCCCCCCCCCCCTCCCCCAGATTCCTGTGGGGGGGGGGGGCATTTCCCCCTGATGTCCGCCTCCTGGATCCGACAGTGGGGGCGGATACTCTCCCCCCTTAGGTTTTTTGGAAATAGCGGAAAACGACGCCATTTCCCGCTGCCATTTTTGGTACAACTGCTTGCCTATCAATTGCCCAAATCCTGTTAATTTGTTTACCTTGGGTCTCCTCAGGTCAAGTTGCTAAGTCAAGTCTAGTGATCTCACCTCCAAAAAATGTAAGGTCGTGCCGCAGCCACATTGTTTGACTGATCATTTAGATACTCACAGGATTTAATCAGGTCATACACACCTACAATTATGCTATTTCGGATGATTTTTATATCAGTGACCTAAAGTGAGGTATATTTTGTGACCTCCCAATTATAAGTCATTGGGGAAACATGAAAATGTATATAAATCCACAGGAAATGGCTAAATTTTCCCAATGTTCACCAGTCTTTTGCAATCTACGGTTTTACGGATCTACGTGGCAGATCTACAGTTAGGCAAAATGGGCAATTGCCCCCCCCCCCCCAACCGCCTGAAATCGTCGCAAGATCGACACATGTCCTGATATAGAAAACAATCTCTAAGCAACTTTTACTAAGGAAAGTTAGCTTTAAATCAGGTATCAATACATAAGCAAGCCAAATCCGATGCGTTTTCAGAATTGTGCGAGACTTTTTGGAAATTCCCCCCCCCCCCCTCCCAAACCATACGTTCTGGATCCGCCAATGCAAAGATCCATGTAGTATTTTTATCCTGTGACCTCCACGAGGTAAAATATATTCACCCTGAGGTCATTCGTCATTTGTCTTCCATAACTTTGTATCGCACCAGTATGACGCCGTAGTTGGTCAATTCTCTTACTTACTCATTTGCAGTTTTTTTCTCTCTAAAAAGTAAAATTATAAATGTATTTATAAACAGATACTGAATGTATTTGTATAGCACTCTCATATGTAGGTATGCCGTCCGTCAATAGCACGCATTTTCGTCAGCAGCACGTATATTCGAGTGCGATCGTGGATGTGACTAATTCTGTCACGGCTAGGTCATTCACCTCTCTCTGGCCTGCTGAAATATACCCCCCCCTCTCTCTCTCTCTCTCTCTCCTCTCTGACCTGCCGAAATCTACCTAGCCCAATCTCTGCCTGAATCTATACCTGATGGAAGTGGTAGACATTATTGTCTACCACTTCCATCAGATGCCGACGCTTCCATCTTCCACGGACGAAGAGGCGCCTCTCGTCCAAATTCCATCGTAGCCACGTCGTTGCGGTGCTTGTTGAAGTTCTTCTCCGTAGCGCCAGGGACGTAGTCAGGAGGGGGGGGGGGGGGGGCACGGGGGCCATGCCCCCCCCCCCCCCCCCCCCCTCCCTCTGAGCAAAATAAATACACACTAGATACAATGAGATCTCTGACGACCCAACCATACCCCTCCCCCCCCCCCCGTCAACAAGATATGGCTGAGGAGCGATTTTTTTTACTACCGGGTGCCCCCCCCCCCCCCCCCCCCCTCCCTGATAAAAATCCTGTTTACGTGCCTGCGTAGCGCATTTGACAATCGCGCCCGCCTGACTTCTTCTTGCACCAAGAAGAGTTGGCAGGGAGAGATGTTCGAGTTGATGCATGGGGCTGGCGCCGCGACTCGTGCTAACTCGTCCTATTTACCCTTGACTGGGATGACCTGTATCGGTGGCAGCGGCCTGAGTAAGGTGAAGTCAATGCGCGGGGAGGACCGTGCCGAAAGTTTGTGACACGTAAATCCATGACTTTAAATTTCGCCTGTCAGCAAATATTGCGCGATCGGATATGGTCCATGCAAACAGCTCTGCTTAGCGAAGGGCGCCGACACCTTCAAACGTAAGGTTGGAACAAATACAAATATGCGGTCAGCTTTAGCTGACAGCACGAGGATAGACTGTTCACCGTACTTCCAGGAGCTTCTCCGTCTCGGCATTCAACTTTTTTTTAGCGGGAAAGTAATTTAGGGCAGCCCCTGCCCCAGACGGAGTGATAAATCATTATACCTCAATTGAAGGAACATTATCACAGAAACTATTGTTCTTCTAGTCTCCCATGAGTGACACTCAGTGGCGTGCGTAGAAATGCACAAAGGGTCGGCTTCAGGGCCATCACTTGGTCTGATGGGCCCTAGGTCTGAGGAAGCCCTTTGCCAGCCTGAGGAGACCCTTTGTCAGCCTGTGGGCCATTATGTTCCGAATGAGGGGCCTTTGGTTGGCGTGAGGGGCCCACGGACGGGTTGAGGGGATCCTCCAGCGCCCCGAAGGGGAACTTGGTCGGCCTGATGGGTCAAGTCAACCTGAGTGGTCCTCGGTCGGCTTGAGAGGACCTCGATCGGCCTGAAGGAGAACTCGGTCGGATTGAGCGGGCCCCCTGTCAGCCTGAGGTGCCCTCGTGCGGCATGAGGGGCCCTTAGATGATTTATAGGCCTGATAGAACCCTTGCCATGCCTGAGCGGACCCCAGGCTGGTCTGAGAGGGCGATTGACGAGGCCTCAGAGAGTCTCGCACCTCCAGCGGTCACTGGCCAGAGGGGCGCCGTCACTGGCCTGAAGGGTGCCGCCATTGTCTGTGCCCATTGGCCGAAGGGGCACCGTAACTGGCCGATGGGGCGTCGTTACTGGTCGCAAGAGTGACGTCACTGGCCGGAGGAGTGCCATCACTGGCCAGATGGGCGCCGTCACTAGCCGAAGGGACGCTGTCACTGGTCAGATGGGCGCCGTCATTAGACGGAGGGGCGCCGTCACTGAACAGCGGGCGCCGTCATTGGGTGGAGGGGCGCAGTCACTGGCTGGAGGGTCGCCGTCATTTGCCGGTGGGGCGCCATCACTGGCCGGAGGGGCGCCGTCATTGGCTGGAGGGGTGCAGTCACTGGCCGCGGAGGGGCGCCGTCATTTGCCGGTGGGGCGCCGTCACTGGCCGGAGAGGGGCCGTCACTGGTCAGAGGCGCGCTGTCACTAGCCAGAGGGGCGCCGTCACTGGCCGGAGGGGCACCGTCTTTGACAGGGGATGCCGTCACTGGCCGCAAAAGCACCGTCACTGGCCGGAGGGGCGTCCTCACTGGCCGGAGGGGCGCCGTCACCTGGCCATAGGGCGGCACATGGCTAGGTAGCGGCACATGGCTAAGGGGCGGCACATGACCAAGGGGCGGCAACTGGCATGAGGGCGGCATCCGACCTGAGGGCGGTGCCCCGCCAGAACGCGGTACGTGACCTGATGACGGGACCTGGCCTGAGGGCGGCACCTGCCTTGAGGGCGGCACCTGGCTTGAAGGTGGCACCTGACCAGGGGGCGGCATCTGGCCTGAGGGCATCACATGACCTGAGGGCGGCACATGACCTGAAGGCGGCACCTGGCCAGGGGCGGCACCTAGCCTGAGGGCGGCTCCTGGTCTGAATGCAGCAAATGTCAGATATCCAACCCTGTAAGCATGTCTATTTCCGCGCATTCGGCGCGGAAATTGGTCTGCTTGCGAGGCCCTTCCGCGCCTTCGGTGCGGAGGGGGGTGCAGAGGGGGGGGGGGCGCCGCCCCCTTCTGTATCCACCCGCAGGGGGCGGCCGTCCCCCGCGGCCCCCCTGTATCCGCCCCTAAGGGACACTCGTCCCCCCGCCCCCCTGTGGCGAAGCCCCTGCCTAACTACACACCAAATGTGAACACAATCGGTTCAGCAGTTGCCCCCACCCACTCCAAATTGTGTGGCGACGTTTCTGATCCAACAACCACCGATCTCCGCCACTATGCCGCTAATGAGCAATTGTTCAAAGGATATTGAAATTCAAGATATTCCGGAAATAATTTAAAGATACTTATTTTGGTTGGGAAATTCTAAAACTTAGGAATATCATGACATTTGCATTGGATTTGTATACATTTATCACCAGGTAAGCATATTTTATTTTAATTGAATACCTATCAATCGGAAACTGACATGGAAATAATGAAATCAGGGTGGGCAGCATTTTTTGACTGGGGGGGGGGCAAAACGGCTCACTGGGGCACCCCCCTCCCCCCGTTACCATGTTAAAATAGGCACTGATGGTTCTGGAGTACAATTATTCAGACACCCCTATCTTCATGTGTAGCACTCATTGTACCAATCATAAAATGTGTTGTGTTGAAAATGTGATGTGTGTTGACACAATGTGCTGCGTGTTGACAAAATATGTTGCATGTTTACCAAATGTACCAGAGTGCCGATTTTTATCAATATTGTTAGTCACCGAGGCGTGAGAAAAAACTTGCTTTTTAGAGTAATTGGCCATAAGAGCGCGAAAAATGGAAATGAGTTAGCCTGGCTCTTTGTCGGTTTCAACCTCGAGGTTTTTTCACCTCTGGCCAGCCCCACCGTTACCCAAATTTCCACCTACCACCTATTGCCTACCAGAGGTGCGTTACTGAATCTATGCCCTCAGCTTCATTCTCTTATTTCTTTTCTCTTACAATTTTACTTCTTTGGTGCTTTGGATGGTAGCAGATCCTTTCAAAATATAAACGCCTATCACTATGCAGCCGTACCCCGCAGTGGCAAAAATCTGTATCCTTACTTTCCTTCTGATAGGTAACGTGGCAAACCACCGGTACAAAGGTGGATCAATAATACAACACATCACATTAATTAATGAAACACATGAAAGCCTTACCTCCAGTTGCAGATTAATAATATACAACCCAGCCCCGACTCAGCACACGCGTCAACCGCACAAATATGGCACAAACGTGTAGCTTACGAACGGCCAGGCCGTTGTGATCCCAATGCCTATAAGCTGATCTATAATCTGCGCTGATGACGTCACCAGGGGTACTACTTTTTGGATGCCTGTGAGTTTCCTTGTCATTAATATGAGACTCCATACTGTCTAACATGCATTATTGACGTTGCAATAATGTACGTTAGACATGTATGACACTTGCGAAGTAGTGTTTCATATATTTAGCTTGCTATGCCGGATATAAGTATTCCCCCGGTGACGTCATGACAGATACCTGCGCGGCAGGGACGGGTCTACCTTATCTCTATGACCTTGACGAACAGCTATCTCTGTGACCTTGACGAGCAGCAGGACTTCTCCGCAGAAAATATAGTTTCTTAAAGTAAGATTCAAATACCTCAAATTTCATAAGAAAAATGAATTAAGTATTTCCGCCGGCTAAAATAATTAGTTATATTAATTAGGAAGTGATGAAAGCAACGAATTTCCAATAATTCTGAAATAGAAAAACCAGAGAGGTTCATGCGCGGATCATGGTGGTGCCATTCAATATGGCTGCCCCCACAGTCGTCTGAAGTTCACACACGTCAGATTGAAGCGACGTTCACACACATTCACACAATATGTGTGAAAAAGTAAGGTTTTCGTACATGTTGAGGACCATCTCAAAATTAAGTCAGATGACCGAGAAGACGTTAATTATCGGTTCTTGATTAGCTTTAAAGTCGAGGACCGGCTTTCGGTCCTCGACATACACCGGTGGTCCTCGACTTACCGGTGTGTGAAGGGCAAATGTCCTCAACATACACCGTTCACACACACACACACACACACACACACACACACACACACACACACACACACACACACACACACACACACACACACACACACACACACACACACACACACACACACACACACACACACACACACACACACACACACACACACACACACACACACACACACACACACACACACACACACACACACACACACACACACACACACACACACACACACACACACACACACACACACACACACACACACACACACACACACACACACACACACACACACACACACACACACACACACACACACACACACACACACACACACACACACACACACACACACACACACACACACACACACACACACACACACACACACACACACACACACACACACACACACACACACACACACACACACACACACACACACACACACACACACACACACACACACACACACACACACACACACACACACACACACACACACACACACACACACACACACACACACACACACACACACACACACACACACACACACACACACACACACACACACACACACACACACACACACACACACACACACACACACACACACACACACACACACACACACACACACACACACACAC
>JAXIVJ010012464.1:27500-30000 GCA_036785665.1 Chirona hameri
AGAAAGTAATCTTCATAAGTAGGGTATCAAATCGTGTAAGTCGCAAGGATTAACTACAAAGCTACTACTTACTGTTATACCAAAGTTAGTAATTACTTTTCGAGAAGTATTATATTTTTCACTGCATGTCAGCCATATGCATGGGAACCTCTGTCGCGACGATGCTTTCATATCGTAGTTCAGAGTTTCGATGTTATGAGGTGGCGATTAACTTAGGTCTCTATTCCTGTCGAATGCATCGTGTTGATGATATTTCAATGATCCAATTATTATTAATTAGAATCTTCGTCTCGATGGACTGATAACGTGGATGCGTTAACCGTTATGGAGTGTTTATCATAGGGAAGGCACAGCATTTCTATTGAAGTAAAATATTTTTGATGTCGTGTCATGAGGTTATGCCTTTATAAAAACAGAAACGATATTTCACTCAAACACGGACATTTTCTTCTATTGGGTTTCAAGAAAAATGTATATCAGGGAACGCAATTCGATATCAAACATTCTGACCAATTTCAATTGTATAGCTTTCAACTAGTTTTCTAACGGTAAGTGCACATTACATCAACCTATTGAAAAATTATGTTAATAATTCCATTGACAACGTGTTTATTATCCCATATAACGGAGGTGAGCTATATTTACTAACCCGTTGGTTCCTCACGAACCATCCTAGCGCTCTCCCCTCTTAACGCTTCGTGATGTCTAGCAAATTGATGGATTTGTCGCTGGATGGAATTTTAATTACTCTTGTCCACGTGATTTGTACACATTATGACATCACTCACGAGAGGTCAGTGGCAAATCACGTAGCAGTAAGGTCACGTTCAACACATTTCCAGTATGTAATAAGGTCATATTTAAAATAGTCACAAGCTGCATCATTTTGTCCACATCCCTAGCCAGGGCCTTCTCTCCGACATGCGTGAACGTTCATCCCATCACCATAAGTGCTGGCCAGGAAATTGTCTATCATAGCACCATCGGTGATTACCATAATAACGCCTCTTATAACACATCAGTGCTGGCCAGCTTAGCGTTTCCAGCATGCGGGAACGTATTGGCTGCGGCGCTGACTTCACCCTCTCCAGCAGAACAATCTCGGCGGCGCCGACACCAGTCGTATGCGGGCCGACCACCATTCTCCGCCGGATAAAGAACTGCCTCGCGGGACCCCGTGCCTAGAGTGCAAGGGAGGAAATATAGCTAGCTGGAATATCTTCGAGAGCCTCCTGGTGACTAAGGCTGTATTTCGAATGGCTTGAACGTCTCGTGGTCTAAGAGGTAAATGCGGCTTCCTCTAGTATGGCAATACCTTGCGCTCGCTATAAGCTAACTTTTGAACGATTTCATATAACATGTCAGTTAGTGATGCTGAAACGTATCGCCATTATCGGTTAGGTCGCAAAGATTGCATTTGATGTCTTCAAATTCGGTGCCAAATGTGACTTATAGAACCAAGTACAAGTGAACACCATACACCATACATTGTGAACACCATACATTGTGATATTACCATAGTTTTACCGTTTTTGCCAGTCATTATCCACATAGTTATATTCAATGCTGTATTTTAGATCCCAACAGCTGGATGGAATGATTGCGTATGACAGCAGATGAGGGCAACCCTACTTCGATGAATATCATATTCCGGTGATAACAGTTTGGCACTGATACCAGGAAATAGTACCAGTAAGGCGCCGTAGTTGGCGATGAACGAGCGAGCGCGAAGGAAATGTATGGGGAATTTCAACTCGATCGGGCAAGTAGTTTTTAGATACAAAAAAGGTGCACACGTGCGCACTTGCAGAGGCATCCACCTTTGACTGGTGGGGAAGTGGGGGCTGAGAGGTCACTAACCACACACCAAATCTGAACACAATTGGCTCAGCCGTTCCTGAGATATAGAATAGGGGTGTCCACGTGCAAACGTGCAGAGCCACCCCACCCCCGACTTATGGGCGGAGGCTGAGATGTCCCAAACCACGCACCAAATTCGAACACAATCGGATCAGCTGTTCCTGAGATATCGAATACGGGTGTGCACGTGCGCACGTGCAGAGGCACCCTACACCTGACTTGTGGGAAGGCGACGGCTGAAAGGACACTAACCACACACCAAATTCGAACACAATTGGCTCAGCTGTTTCTGAGGCACAGAATAGGGGTGTACAGGTGCGCAAGTGCAAGGGCACCCCGCCCCTGACTTGTGGGAAGGCGGCGGTTGAGGGATCCCTAACCACACATCAAATTTGCACACAATCGTCCCAGCCGTTGCAGAGATTTTGCGAGAAAGCACTTTCCAACACCCCTCACGCGGCACGCGCCACACGCTGTGTTAATGACCCATGCGAGTCGGCACTGGGGTCTCATACAGAACAAGTTGGATGGGGCTACTCAGCAAAGAAGTCCGCTTGCCAATCGGACTTACGGTTGCAGAGATATAAGCTTCTCAAAGGCGTCGCCACGGACCGGGCCGGGCCGCTCATATTCAGATTTG
>JAXIVJ010012465.1:0-40238 GCA_036785665.1 Chirona hameri
GGATGTACCAAAATCAATCAAAATATTGATTGCATGCCCATATTAGGGCATCGCTCCGCCCACTTCAATCAACTTTTTGATTGCCTTTCCTCTAGTTTGCCCAACTGATTTGGATGCCTGATTTGTTGTTACATATAATAGAAAGAGTGAGGACTGAATGTGAAGTTGAAGTGGTGCAAATAGTATTTTTTCTAATTTCCCATGGCTACTTAAAAATTGGGCATAAAAAAAAATTGGGTATCTCATATTTGTTGTGGATCTGGACACAGTGTTTGTAGCCAATGTATCAGCACAGTCTACTTGACATGCTCGCAAACAGCTGATACCTCATCCAAAATCACATTCACATGGTGATGCAAATCAGTGCTCCTCCAAACTACTCTAAACTTATCTATTATTTTTTTTGGAGGAGCCACTGGAACAGACCTTATGGCTCTTCTTCATTGTCATCATTACCTATGTAAGGCCCTAAACTGGAATATTGTTATGGTTTGCACAGAAAATACACTTTATATTGGGGCATCAACAATGGGGTAGCAATATGGTTATCTTTGACTACCTATCAAAATAGCCAGACAACTCGAAAATTGTATGGCCTTGGAAAATTGTGAAGATCGTAATGCACAGAAGGTACCTAATCACAGTATATCAGCTGTTCTATTACCCTGCAGTATATAGGGCCTTGCCTAATCACCACGGTAGATAAAATACTAATCACAAGGCCCTATAAGAAAGTAGTCATCCGGCGATTTGACAGGATCCGATACAGGGCAAGGGGTGGTGATGTCATCTGGACATAGAATCCCTTGCTCGCATTAAAAAATCAATGATAACTCGCAATTTTTGAAAGACTATATAGATAATTCTACCGAGCCGATTTACAAACAACAAACCCTGAAAGAAAGACCAATTCAAGGTCTCTATCTTGTCAAACAATGTTTTGTTCCTAAGTTACTCTTACTTTGACAGCGAAGGGGCAAAGATTTTACTCCATCGCTACTGTTAAAAGGCCATATATAACCAGGGTAATAGAACAACGGGTATAACAGTAAGGAATTTAACGCCCAAATTTATGAGACAAGATAGAATTTTTTTGGTAATTGTTTTGTCTATTATAAATTGACAGTATTGTTTGATATCAATAACTTGTATTTCCATAGATTATATCTTCATTTAGTTAATTTAATTCCACCAAATATACGACGTAGTAGTCGAAGTAGTGTATATTTCAGTACCTGTAGTGGGTGCATATCATATTGCCCAATTACATATTGCCCAACCAATCACAGTGCCCAAATTACGAATTGCCCACATGCTCAGATGTGCTAACGGCTATTTGCCCAACGGCTTTTTGCCCAACGACACGTTGCCCAACGGCCTACTGCCCAACGGCTTTCTGCCCAACGGCTTTTTGCCCAACGGACTACTGCCCAACGGCTTTCTGCCCAACGGCTTTTTGCCCAACGGCCTACTGCCCAACGACGTTCTGCCCAACGACGTTTTGCCCCAGGTACACATTGCCCACAACCATATGTGCTAACGGCTTACTGCCCAACGGCTGTCTGCCCAACGCACATACTGCCCAACCACGTTCTGCCCAACGGCTTTTTGCCTACCCACGGACTGCCCAAAAACAGTAGACCAAAATCCACCGTGTTCTACCGCCTTCTACGCGCCAGCCCACCTGGTGCTGCCATCTGGGAAATCAAGCTTTATTGAAGATGGCAGCACCTTTTCTTTGCAGGCACTGATAATGGCCTGAACAGGCCTCAGATATCGCGGAACGGCGGCGCCGTCCGGCCGGCTGGAAGTGCCTGTATCCCGAAGTTGGATCTGGGATCCCAGTGGATCCCTCGGCATAAAATGCTTGAAGATCGCATCCTCCTGGATGCCCTCGGCGTAAAATGTTTCAGGATTTGGGATCTTTGTGGATCTCCCATCTCAAAATATATCAGGATTTGGGATATTTGTAGATCCCACGGCAGTGGCATCGCCACGGGGGGGGGGGTAACTTCCCCCTCCTCCGATTGGGTACCCCCTGAGTTCGATACAGATCCGAGGAGATTTTGATGTCGGACAAAATAGGGGTAGGTTGACCGTGCTTCCAGAAGTTTGCCTCGACACTAAATTTCAGATTTTTACCCCTGGGATTCCAACGAATCTGTGGTGCCCCGGCGCGGTGATGCCCCTTCATGGCCCAAGGGGGAGGGGGGTCACGACCCCCGTGGCCCCCACCCCTGGATCCGCCACTGGTGTGTTCAAATGCCGCTAAAACTTGCATTGTAACCATTAATTTGTTAATCCCATCAGCACAAATACATTAGGTACAGCTAGGTAATTCAAACGTCAGGTCATATCCTTCGGGGCTATTTTTATATATGATACAAATAGCATATCATTGCAAGCCTCAGCTGATGCACGCATCGGCGCGACGTCAAACCACGGCCACGTGGAAACAGAGGGGCCGTGACGGCAGATGCCAACAGAAGTGGCACTGATGCCAGCGAACAGTGTACTGTTGTCCTCGACCGTCCCAGCGTCCCAAGCCAGCGAACAGTGTACTGTTGTCCTCGACCGTCCCAGCGTCCCAACTAATTGGTATACCAGTCAAGGACGCACCGGGCATGTGGAACAGGCGCCGCCCCGCAAACGCTAAAACCAACACCGACAGACCAGGTGGCGGCACCTCGCGCAGTGAGGAGGGGATGGCGTCACTGACCGCTGCGTGGGGGATCGGCGCAGGCGCGGCGGCGGATGTGCGGCCCGCATGAACTGATGGACCGGACGGGTGGGCGGGGTGTCGCGGGTCTCCTGGTGGCGATCATGACCAGGGATGTTGGAACCGTGGGGGCGATGGGGCAACTCGCCCCCGCAACTTTGGAGCTGGGGGGGGGGGGGGCGACGCCCCCACAACTTTTTACACGTCCACTCGACCCTGTATAAGAACAAGGGCATTGTCACCGGAGTTTCAACGGCGGCGCGCAGCTCTGCGAAATTTGGCACAGCTGTTGGGGCATCAATTACCAACACGGTGTGATTTTTTTTCCTCGGGTCATCAGGTCACCAGGTCAGGTCACCAGGTCAAGTCAAGTGACTCCACATCCAAAAAAATTGCGGTCGTGCCACAAAGTGATTGTGACCAAACGGTTTGAAACTCACATGATATCATCAGCCATCAGGTAATAAGTACCTACAATTCGTCTATCTCGATTTTTATTTTATATCGGTGAGGCGGGGTGACCTAAGGTCAGGTCTATTTTGTGACCTCCCCATTATAAGTAAATGGGGACAAATTAGAAACACGTATAAATCCATAGGAAATGGCTAAATTTGACCAATTTTCACCAGATCCACCCTCTGGCGGGTCCAGAACGGTGGTTGGGGCAGGGAGGGGGGGGGGGCACAGGTGGTTTGGAGGCCAAATCCCAAAAAGTTTCACACAATTCGGAAACTCATCGGATTTCGCTTGCTTATAAGTGCTGTGTGCTGATAGCTGATTTTAAACAAACTTGCCTTAGTAAAAGATGCTTAGATTTTCTTATATATCAGAAAATGTGTCAATTTACTCTTACTTACCTTTCGATAGTCTTAGTCTGATGACCTGATCTTAGGTCAATTTGGATGAATCTTAGTTACAGCAAATTCAATTATCTTTCGAACGCTTTTTTCCGCGCGTCGCTAGCTCTTTTATTATCGAGATATACATCTCGATAATAAAAGAGCTACGCGCGGAAAAAGTGTTAGCCGAAATTTAGCCGAAATGTAATATAATATATAATACAAAATAGCCGAAATTTGACCTCTGGTGACCTCAGTATTGACTTGACCTAAAAATGTCGTAAGTACTTTCGATAGAGATTGTCTCGAGCTATCTAACACCGTCTTCCGCTTGTGGCTACATTGCTTGTTTTTTAGATCTTAGGTGAGGGGGCGGAAAAATATCCCCCCCTCCCCGGCATCTAACACCGTCTTCCGCTTGTGGCTACATTGCGTGTTTTTTTTAGATCTTAGGTGAGGGGGCGGAAAAATCCCCCCCCCCCCCCTCCCCGGCAGTTCGTGGTTGGCGAGAACCCCCGGCAGTGTGTGTGTGTGTGTGTGTGTTAATGGACCTTAATTCGGCAACAGTTAACTAACAAGCAAAATCACTAACTAACTAACTAACTTATATATAACTTAAGCAGATCAACTTTTTTCTTCTGAAAAATACGTGTGTTCTAATGCATTGGTTTGTCAGCATTTGCTTGAGTACGACCGTATACATTTCTATGTATTTATCGTTATATATAACGATATATTCATAGAAATGTGCCCGACTAACATTGACCATAACACCGTAAAACGCGGCATAGCATAACTCGGTTGAAGTATGGTATGGTACTCGTACCACATGTATGCTAAATGCATTATTTTGCCATGGTCAACTTGGTGCGAGTCCGGCGCATCACCTAACCAGCTACCTCAGGTTCGGGAGTCAGTCAAGCCCGCCGGTTCTGGATTCAGGTACGATGAAAGCTCCAGTTCCGCTTCTCCGACTTTTTGTAACCATAGTACCAGTGTGGCTCCTTCATGTTTAGCAGCTATTCTCTAGTTTTTTCTTTCTTGTTAGGCGACCCATTTCTTTATATGATATTGATACTCATTTCCTCAAATATATGACATACTATTAGCAATAAGCAGCATTGGGTATAGAAAAAAGCGGTACACGTTGCTTCTCTTCAGTCTTAATTTTTGCCGTAGTATTGCCAAAAAGTTCGCCCCCCCCCCCCCCCCCTCCAACTTCAAAGTAGTTCCCACGCCCCTGGTCATGACTGTTGTTTATTTTTCGTGTTTGTTGAAGAGGCACCTAGAAGTAAGCGTTTCGCTTTGTGCCAATTCAACCATAACATCATGTCATACATCATGTCCATTATCGAAATAAACAAACAAACAAACCCGATTTTGCGGAGTCCGCGTCAAATTAATAATGTTATTGCAGATGTAAGACTATGCCAACGTCATGTTTGGCATGACCAAGGGTGGAGGCAGGGGGCAAGGGGGCCATGCCCCCCCCCCCCTCCCTGGAGGCCAGGTGGCCCCTCTGGCGACCGAGCGAGAGCCCCCTGGGGCCGAAGACCCAGTGTTTTTGATGGTGTCAGGCGCCCGCAAAACGCCTTACGTCGCATAAAAGAAGGCCCACGAACCGTTAAAAACATCGTAACACGAATCAATAACAACACTTGCTTGTCTGTTAAAGGAAATAGTTCACCTTCGGAATTTTTTTTAGAACACGATTTTATTATATTTTTTAATACAGTTTCTTTTTTTCTTTTCAAAAAGGGTCCTACATCGCGCCAATTCAGGACAGAAGGTCGTACATTATTAATGTTATGGTGTGCGTTATTGGTCTGCGCATGCTCAGACCAGTGCTGGCACTCTCAGACGGTACGGTATATCATATATGCGCCGCATTCCTCATCCTTTCATTGACATCGGACCTGGGACGACTACCAGCCAGCCTTCTCCAGCCCTCCACCGCTTCCGGGTGCGGAACCCTGACCACGTGCGTGTGGCAGGGTTGTAGACCCTTAGATAGGTAGACTTTAGATATTTTTAAGTAGGTAGACTCTTTAGATACAAATTTTGTATTGGCAATAGGCCTTCTCCACGGTTTAGGTCCCCTCCAGTCTTTGGAGTTAACTTGCAGTTGCCAACACGTTCTGTCGTGTGTGGCAATTAACGTAAACAGTTAGCCCCCATCTTATCCCCTCCTGAGCCACGACGATGGCTACCCCCCCCCCCCCCCCCCCGGAACCCCCCTGACCCGCCCGACCCCCCTCCGGGGTTCCCCGGCGCGCGACCGCGCGCCCCCCTGGACGGTCCCCCTCCCAGCCCCCCTCAGGGGCCCCGCCCGCCCCCTCTCAGCCCCCCTCAGAGGCCCCGCCCGCCCCGTCCAGGGGCCTGGCACTCGCCGGACTCCCGTCCCCCCGACCCGCCCGACCCCCCTCTGGGGTCCCCCGGTGCGCGACCGCGCACTCCCCAGGCCGGTTCCACTCCCCGCTCCCCTCAGGGGCCTCCCAGGAACCGACCCGGAGCACGGCTCCCCCCCGACCCCACCCCCCGAACGGGCCCGCTCGCCTCCTTATGTGGCGAACGGATGGGTTGCCATTTAGGGCAATCAACCCGTTCACGGTCCGGCGCTGGCTGGTCGCCATCTGTGGCGACGTAGCCAGCGCAAAACCCATCCGATCAGGAGCCCTCCTGATCGAGACGCTGACGTCCCAACAGAACGTCAGCATCATGGGTCGGACAAACTTCATCGGAGCCAAGGTCGCCGTGGAAGCCCCGGCGCACCTCAACTCCGTGGAGGGTCTGGCATGGTGCCCAGACGTGGCCACCCTCTCGGAGGACAACCTCCTCCGAGAACTCGCACACCAAGGGGTGTGCGAGGTCACGCGCCTATCGCCAACGAAGCGGCGACCGGATCAGCCCAACCCGCTGATTCGGCTCCGTTTCAAGGGCAAGGAGCTGCCTACCCACATCCACTGTGGGTACGTGGCTGCCCCTGTCAGGGAGTGGATCCCCCCCCCCCCCCCCCGGCAGTGTCAGCAGTGCTGGCACTACGGCCACCTGAAGTGGTCGTGCCGGGTGCGCACCGCCACCTGTGGTCGGTGCGCCGGTGAGCACGGCACCGAAGGATGCACGCGCGCAGCACGCTGCGCCACGTGCGACCAGGCTCACCCGGCCTGGGACCGCCAGTGTAGGGCCTGGGGCCTCGCTCGCGAGGCGGAGCGCCTGAAGCGCGAAGAAAAGCGCGACAGTCGGCGCCCACCGGACGCCCCGCCCTCCTTCCTCAACCCAGGCCTCGCCCCCGGCGCTTGGCCGCCCCTTCCCCCTCCCGGAACCTCCCCCCCCCCCCCACCCCACCGGCCTCCCGCCAGACCCCCCAACCGCCAGATCCCCCGACCACCATCCCAGTCCCCCGCAGACTTCGAACGTGTCGCTGCCGCTGATCCACCGGCACCACGCTCCCCAGCCCAACCAGCCGAGCCGAACACCGACTCAGGCCCCCCGGCCTCCGCAGCACCAGCGGAGCGTCGATCCTCGGAGGACCCCCCCCCCCCCCTCCTCGGACGACTCTCTCATGAGAGCCGTCTCCCGGCAAGTCGCCCGCAACCCCGCCCAGTCCCCCCCCCCTCCCGCTCCAGCTCCCGGCCCGCCCGCTCCCCCCTCCCCCTCCCCGACTCTCGGAGAGTGACTCCCACTCCTCCCACTCATGCTCCTCGCGCTCCCAGTCCTCCTCGCCCTCCCGCCCGGCCGCACCTCAACGCAGGTCGAGCCGCCCCCGCAGGCGCACAAGAGCGACCGCCAGGAGTGGCTTGGACAGTAAATCTAGATGAATAATAAACAGTCAGAATTCGTCCTCCAATGGAATGTTAGATCTTTAATATCCCATTGGGGGCAATTCAAACATTACGTCTTAAATAATAATCCGTTAGTAGCCGCTGTTCAGGAAACCCATTTTATTGACGCCGACTTTAACAATTATACTCTTAAAATCCACGGTTATAGCCTTTATACAAATAACGTAAATGCATCACCGCGCCGAGGCGGCTCGGCTTTGCTTATTTCAAACCAACTTTTGCATCATCAAATCGACCTTCAAACAACCTTAGACGCAGTCGGCGTTAATATTAAAATCGCTCAGCTAGAACTAACTCTTATCTCAATTTATTTCCGTCCTACTGAGGACATAGACATTGATTCTTTTTCCCAGCTTATTACAAATATTAACACCCCATGTCTGATTATGGGCGATTTCAACGCGCATAGTCGGGCGTGGGGCTGCCTTCGGAACTCTCTCCGAGGCCAAATTATGCTGGACCTGCTGGACCGGCATAATTTGGTCTTCCTTAACGACCAATCACCCACACACGTACACCACTCAGGAGGCGAGGTGACTTACAGCGCCATTGATCTCGCCTTCGTCACACCACGCATCGCGACTCTTTTTACATTTAATGCACAATCTGACCCTCTTTTTAGCGATCATTACCCAATTCACTTAGAACTCCAAGTCCCTTCAGGACAGACCAATTTTTACTCTCTGCCTAGATGGAACCTTCGCAAAGCCGACTGGTCCTCCTTCCAAAAACACATTGACACTAATCACCCCGCAGACTCCCAGACCGACATTAACACATTTTTAAACACTATTCTCGCATCAGCACACCAGCACATTCCACACACACGCACACACACACAACACCACCCGAGGCAGCGTACTGCCCCGTGGTGGAACACAGAATGCCAAAGAGCTGTTGCCCTCCGGAAAAGAGCATTTCGGACATTTCAAGCTTGTATAACTGCAGAAAACGAACACGAAGTACGGAAAACTCGCTCTTTGGCTAAAACTAACATTGACAAAGCAAAAAAAGAATCTTGGCAGGAATTCTCATCTACCTTTAATCGATTTACCTCCCTCTCAAAAATTTGGACATTAATTAGATCGTTTTCAAATAAAAGACCACCGTCATACAAAATCCCACACTTACAAATACACAACACATCTTACACGCTTCCCCTAGAGGTGGCAACACAATTTGCACAACACTACGCTAACATACATCAACACAACAATGTACACCAACTTTTACGTACGCTATAACGTTAACGTACGCTATAGGTAAATGTGGTAAAACTTCTGTAGGGCCAGATCAAATTGACTACTCCTTCTTTAAAAACTTGACAGAGACTGGTCTCACCAACTTGCTAACAGCCTTCAATACCATGTGGTTTGACGGCACTTTCCCTGAATCTTGGCATAATAGTACGCTAATTCCTATAATTAAACCTCGCAAACCTAAATCTTCTCCCGCTAGCTATCGCCCTATTTCTCTAACTAGTTGTGCATGTAAACTATTCGAACGCATGGTTAATGGACGCATCAGGACATACATTGAATCAAATAATTTACTTACCCCACACCAAAGTGGTTTTCGACCTGGTCGCTCCACTGCGGACAATTTAGTTGGTCTTATCGGCTCTGTCCAGCGCGGCTTTCGAGGGAGAGAGGTCACAGTTGCCCTCTTCTTTATTTGAGAGCTGCGTTTGACAGAGTCAACAAAACCGCCCTTCTAGTAAAGGTCCATAAGGCCGGAATTCGAGGTCGACTCGCCAAATTTATCCAAAACTTTTTAGAAAATAAGTCCAGTACTGGGCGTATCAGGGAAGTAGATAGTTGGAGGAGAGTGGCACGATCTGTGCCCCACTCTCGACCAGCCAATGACTTCATAATATTAATTCGTCGCGTACATCTCTGCACTAAATCATTGAAGTGTGGGATGAACGAGAGACGTGTGTCTAGCGTTATTCCCAGGTACTTGAATGATTTGACAAAAGGGATAATTTGATTGTTATATTTTAATGGAATGTAGGGTTCCACATATGCGGGTTTCTTTGAAAAAATTAGAGATGCAGATTTACTTGGATAAATTTTCAGACCCCATTGGTCGCACCATACCTTTATATCAATGAGTACTAGTTGTAACATTTTGCTGGCTTGGTCGACGCTCGGGTGCGAGAACCACACCGCCAGGTCATCAGCGTACATTGAAAATTTGAGACCTTTGTCGATCTTGTCAATATTAATGAAAATGTCGTTAATCATAATTAAAAATAGGGTCGGGGAGAGGACCGATCCCTGTGGGACACCGTGGTCCTGATTTTGATTTGGAGAATATGTGTTGCCGCACCTTACATTAAAAGTTCTTTAATGTAAGGTGCGGCAACACATATTCTCCAAATCAAAATCAGGACCACGGTGTCCCACAGGGATCGGTCCTCTCCCCGACCCTATTTTTAATTATGATTAACGACATTTTCATTAATATTAACAAGATCGACAAAGGTCTCAAATTTTCAATGTACGCTGATGACCTGGCGGTGTGGTTCTCGCACCCGAGCGTCGACCAAGCCAGCAAAATGTTACAACTAGTACTCATTGATATAAAGGTATGGTGCGACCAATGGGGTCTGAAAATTTATCCAAGTAAATCTGCATCTCTAATTTTTTCAAAGAAACCCGCATATGTGGAACCCTACATTCCATTAAAATATAACAATCAAATTATCCCTTTTGTCAAATCATTCAAGTACCTGGGAATAACGCTAGACACACGTCTCTCGTTCATCCCACACTTCAATGATTTAGTGCAGAGATGTACGCGACGAATTAATATTATGAAGTCATTGGCTGGTCGAGAGTGGGGCACAGATCGTGCCACTCTCCTCCAACTATCTACTTCCCTGATACGCCCAGTACTGGACTATAACGCATTCTTATTTGATGACATATGTTCCAAACAAATTAAAAAATTGCAAACTGTCCAAAACGCTGCCTTGCGCATCGTGACTGGAGCCTGCCGCACCACCAACACCACAAACTTACACATCGCCATAAACATTCCCACACTCTGCCGCCGACGCAAATACACATTACTTAGATTCTACGCCAGAGCAAGCTCACATCCCACACGCCCAACATTCCACATCTTAAATCACCCCGCACCCACTAGACGACAAACACTACTACAAAAACGACACCCGCTTATCAGTCACAGAATCAGACAAACACTCACACTATTCAACATCGCTCACATCACCACAATGCCAACGCCACCACTCACATCCCACTGGCTCGACACAACACCAGACACACACCGCCTCTTCACACACAACAAAAACACAGTTACCGCGTCAGAAACACACTCACTCTTCCACGAACACAAAGCACAACACAACACATACACATACATATACACAGACGGTTCACGGGGCGACGGCCGAACCGGTGGTGCATTCTACACAAACACAGTTAGCAATAACTTTAGACTTCCCGACATAAATAGCGTATACACAGCGGAATTGTCATCCATTTTATTAGCATTAATATATGTCAGAAAATAAAAACTTAAGGAAGTAGTCATTTGCACAGACTCGTCCGCCTCGCTCACGGCCATTTCCTCGATTAGTGACTGTAGAAACCCGATAGTATTTAAAATCAGACAGCTAATCAAGTATTTAAACAGTAAAAACAATAGTATTAAATTCCTCTGGGTCCCAGGACACGCCGGTATCCCGGGAAACGAGGAAGCCGACAGACTTGCGAAATTGAGCCTAGAATTACCTTCAGTAAACCAACTTCCAAGTCCAGTATCAGACGTGTTAAATTATATTAATTCTCAACTTATCATATTGCGCCAGCGCGAGTGGGACGCTGCTCCGCATTTTCATCTTTATCCGATCAAGCCAAAAGTCCAACATTTTATATCTAGTCACCAGAATTGTAGAGAAGGAGGTGATATTGGCGCGCCTCCGTCTCGGTCATACAAAAATTACTCATTATTATATTATGGAGAATCTCCCGCCACCAAATTGCCAACATTGCCCAGGTTATCCGCGCTACACAATCAAGCACTTACTTATTACTTGCCCAGTACACAACGACAAACGACAGAACATTATTAATTACACACAACAAAATCGCATCACATTAAATCTTCAAACACTGTTAGGTGATAATTATCCTGAATTGATAAGTCTCCTCTTAGATTATCTCTACCAAACACGTTTAGCTAATCAAATATAACAGTTTTTTTTGGCCTAGCGCATTTTTGGCCCACCGCGCAGGTTTTTCCCCTTTGCCTTAGAGGCCGGGTTTTTTTATTATTCAGGACTTTTCGCCCAGCTAAATACACCCCACAACCAGGTCTCGCCGAGGCGCCGGAGCCAGGGAGACTGGCAACAGTCTCCCGTTGATGCAATGATGGCACCCCCACGGCTCCACCAACACTGACACTGTTCAAGTGTATGTAATAAAAATATGTATGTATGTGTGTCTCGTGTTTTACTTATTTTTGACCTTGAACGAAATACTTAACGTAATGCTAGATATTATTTTTGACCTTGAACGAAATACTTAACGTAATATTATAATTACTTTACTTGAACAATAAATTTTCCGGGTTCACAATAAACCGGTTAACGTAATTAGTAACGTAAAATAGCTGCCCTAGTCCCTAGTTTGCTCCGGGTCCACATAAACCGGTTAACGTAGTTTTTTGCCTGGCAAATTGCCAGAGGTTATTGCCCCTCCCCGGAAAATGGCTATAGGCCGTTCCGGGGAAAAAAAACGCATTCCTTCGCCAAAAAGTCAAATATCTTCGACTGGAGAGTCTTTTCAGGCAAGCAAAGTTGCAGATAAGGATTTCTCAACACGGGCTGCAAAACTGCTATTTCAGTTCAAAATCCCATGTCTCGTGAACTATTTCCTTTAAAGGCATGTATATGTAAATACGTAAAAGGGCCCCAACCAGTGTGGATAGGGCCCTTTACCAGCTTTTAAAGGGCCCTACGATCTACAGAGGGCCTCCGTCGGCATTTAGAGGGCCCCTTCCGGTTTTAGAGGGCCCTCTGCCGACCTTTATGGGGCCCTGCCGATCTGGCGAGGATCCCTGCCGATCTGTAGAGGGCCCTCTGCCCGCCTTTAGATGGCCCTTCCAGCATTTATAGGGCCTGCCGATCTGCAGAGGGCCCCTGTCGGCATTTAGATGGCCCCTTCCGATTGTAGAAGGCCGGCCTTTATAGGGCCCTGCTAATCTGTAGAGGGTCCCTGCCGATCTGGAGAGGGCCCTTTGCTGGTCTTTAGAGGGCCCTGCCGAAATCGTGCTGCCAATCTTTTTGTTTGGATCAGTATTAGTCGAAGGACAATTTGGCAATCACGGATTTTCGAAATTTTTTGTCACGTGACCTCGTGACCTACTTTTTGCGCCGTGACCTTGACCTGTTGGAAACTGAAATTAACATTTTCGTCTGATGACGATTTGAGCTTCATTGATGTACTTTCGTATAAAAATACAAAAGTGGGGTTTGACCTGTACAACCTACTTTTGGAGACTTCCACAACTATTTTTTTTTCAAATTTGCCGTCCGACCATTTTTAATTTTCTTTAAAAGTTGTGCACTGGGGGGGGGGGGTCAAGGACGGTGAATTAATTGGTAGTGACAACAACACAAAAAAAAACAGATAAGGCCTTCCGAAAATTTCCCAAGTTCACTGTGCAGGCCTAATTTTGACAAACTCCCAGACTAAGGAAGCGATTTCGATTTTGTTTCTATTGTTTGGATCGGGTAGTCAAAGAACAATTTGGCAATCTCGGATTTTCTATTTTAATTTTGTCACGTGACCTCGTGGCCTACATTTTGCGCCGTGAGTGACCTTGACCTGTTGGAAACTGAAATTATGTTTGTTTTCGTCTGATGACGATTTGCGTTCCATTGAAATGTCCTTTCGTATAAAAATATAAAAAGTAGGGGTCGACCTGTAAAAACTACTTTTGAGACTTGCAATGCACACAATACGCTGTTTGGGTACGTTACGTTGTATTCGCCTGGCAGGTCATATGGCGACCTGATGTCGGTGTAACAGGCACCTACCGAGACTAGGCTTCGTCGTCAGGAGTCACTTTCATGGACTTTGTTTCGAAAGCGTATGTCAAGTAGATGCGAAGTTATCGACAGACAGGTGCCCAAACAGCGTATTATGTCAGCATTGCAAGACTCAAAAATGATTTTTACAGTTTGCACCCCACTTCTTCTTTTTTATACGAAAGAATATCAATGAAGCTCAAATCTTCATCAGACGGAAATGTTAATTTCAGTTTCCAACCTAGGTCAAGATCACGGCGCAAAACGTAGGTCACGAAATCACGTGACAAAAAACAAACAAACAAAATCGAAACTCCGTGATTGCCAAATTTCTCTTCGACTAATCCTGATCCCCCCCAAAAAAAAAGTTATCGAAATCGTTTTTTAATCTCGTAATCGTCAAAATTAGGCCTGCGTAGTGAACTTGGAAAATATGAAAAGCCGTATCTTGGAAAATGTCTTTTTTGGGATTTTTTTTTGGTCACCACCAATAAATACCCCACCCTTGAAACCCCCAGTGCACAACTTTTCAAGAAAATGAAAAATGGTCGGACGGCAATTGTTTTTTGTTGTCTTACTGAGTTTTTTTGTTGTTGTCTCCCCATGTAAAAAAACGTATTTTCGAAGAACGATTTATCCGCCACTGTACCAGGACAAAAATCACAACCTGCCGGATGTTTTTTGTGGGGGGGGGGGCAAAAGCATACGTTTGCCTACCGATATTTCGTTGGGGGGGGGCAATTGCCCATTTTTCCCAAGCGTAGATCCGCCACTGTTTGTCCCAGGGACGCGCCATTTACTTTTTACATCTTCATTCATGATTCAGCTGAACGTTCCTAAAACTATGCATACTAGGGTATAACCACGGTAAAACTATTGAATGTGTTACTTATAATTGGGACACAGTCAATGCGCATGTGTGCATAGGCGTAAGTAACCACCTTCCGAAAGTAGGTGGGGACGGAGGCACTTTGAAGTCGATTCTTGCCATGCAACGCCCATAGGCGTAATGTAAAATCCGAAAATGTTACTGAGGACTGATCCCCAGTGACCCCAGTGGTGGTTACGCGCCTGCATGTGTGCTCCCGTACCGTTTCATATTTTTCAAAACTGTTTTAGCTTTACCAGAGCGCGCCCGCTCGGTCATCCCCCAAAAAGGCGTTTTATTGGTATAATATTGTGGCCTAAATCTGGAGATATAATTTCCAGCCATGTTTTTTTTTTGTCTGGGGGGGGGGGGGCGCCCTGGTTTTCTTTGCCCCCCCCCCCCCCATCCGAAAATATCTTCCGCCGCCACTGTGCCCAAGTTACACTGCCCTGGTTGCCCCCCCCCCTGGATCTGCTAGTGGTCACCCGGGTCATTACTCTCTCGATCGCTCCGCCCTCTGCTCTAGTCGCGCACCGCCGTGCACTCACCCCGGGGCCCGGTTGCGGCACAAACTCCACACGCCGACACTGAATAACCAGATCCACACAAGTACCTCTATAACGCACAATTCACAAAGTAAAGTGACTTAATGCACTCTGAAATGCTGTTTGCCTTCACGGTCGTAGCCGTTTTGCTTATTCATTGCCAAACTGTATTTTGTCAATACATTCAAAGACAAAATAGAGAAATAGCTAAATTTATTTCATATGATTCACGAAAGTCCTCCCTCTTATCTGTACAGTGTTCACCTACCATTGCTGTTTTGCTAAAAATCAGAGTTAAAGGGAAATAATGACCTTTTGATTTTGTTAGCAACAATTTCTTAGGCTCCCGTTATATTTTTAATATTATTTTATTTAAATTTAAGAATTAAATACAATTATTCCCAAATTCAAAGTTGTAAGTTTGGAAGAAATACAAAACAAGTACCTTGTGTACATCATGAAGGTCATTGACAAATTCGTCCTTCCCTACCATTGTTAACATCGAGTGCGGCATTTGTGGAGCCTCTGTGACATTTCCGATCAAATTGAGCGCTGCTCGGACACCCGCTAGTAGCGCTTTCGTTCTCCATGGCAACCAGGCGTCAGCCAATCAAAAGCCAGAAAGGAAATACGTTCTGGCTTTTCATTGGCTCACGCCTGGTTGCCATGGAGAACGAAAGCGCTACTAGCGTGCGTTCGAGCAGCGCTCTGATCCGTGAAGCAATCCGTGAAGCATCCGTGATGCATGACTGACTATCAGTATAAGTCATGAATAACAACAACATGCAAACTATACCAACTCGAATAAAATAAGAGCGGAATGAATTGAACCCCAGGCAAGCTAGTATTCGCAAAGCACTCGGCACTGCGCCACAATGGCAAAAGGTGAGGGAAATGCATATTGGATACAATATTATTACGTCACAAGTTTCTGAAGTGTCAACTACTATGAAATACAGTGATAAAATACCTTTAATAATGATTAACAAGAAAATTCAAACTTAAAAACAATCATTTGAATAAGTCTTTAATTAGCTTTCAACTCGAAATCAGATATATTTTGCAATGCTACACAAGAATGGCACCAATGACGTCATTAACAAAGCCTGCTACGGGACTTGGGTATACTAATCAGGAACAACTCGCCAAGTGCGCCGAGATGGTTAAGTGCGCCGAGAAGCATGACAATGACTTTGTAAACAAATCGCCGACGCTAAATAGGTCGCCGTCGATGTGCATCGATGAGCTTCTGATTTAATTGCCAGTTTTGTGTTATTGTTCGTTAGTTTTTTGGGAAAAATTATAATTTTTCATGATAAAATAAAGCATAGTGTTATATACAGCCACAGACAAACTATACACAACTCCTAATGTTGAAAACAAATGAATCGAATTGCACAAATTGAGGGTCGCAACCACTAACTATGCCGCGTTGATGTGCATCGATGAGCTTCCGATTTTATTGCCACTTTTTCCAATCGCTGTTAGTTTTAGAAGATCGCCGGGCATATAATCACAACAAGCAGAACGCACAATATATTTTCCACTCCATTGCGTAAAAAAATAATACGGGAAAAGCCCGCAGTTTGATGAGGACCAAAAGTACTTGACAAAAGGTCAGAAATAGTGCAAGTACCGGTCGTTAAAAGTGTGGAACGCTTATCAACTTTAACTTGAAATATCTTTCGGTAGGAAAGTTTTCATGCAAAATGTGATGAATTTACAATATATTTTGATCTCGTCTGGCGATTTCAAGTGCTAACTCCATTTTAGTGGAAAAAGGTCATTATTTCCCTTTAAAGGAAATAGTTCACCTTCAATATGGGGTTTTGAACTGAGATAGCAGTTGTGTAGCCCGTGTTGGGAAACCCCTATCTGCAAGTTTTCTTGACTGAAAAGACTCCAGCCGAATATATTTTATTTTTTTGGCGAAGGAATGCGGTGCTGAGTGCTGACGAAAGAATGCGGTGCCGACGATGGCCTGGGGAAAGCCTATACAACCAGCCAATCAGCTTGCAGCTGGTGCTAGCAAGCGAACCGCCGGCCGCCGGTTGGTCTATCCTTACGCAACTATTTTCGAATCTGATTGGCTGATACATTTTTTTTTATTCGCGTGACGTCAGAACTCTGACTCAGAGAGTATGTATATATTTTTGATAACATTAATCATTTACGACCTTCTGTCGTGAATCGGCGCGATGTATGACCATTTTTGACAATATAAAAATTAATTGTATTTCAAAATATAATCAAATCGTGTTTGGAAAAAAAATTCCAAGGTGAACTATTTCTTCAAAAGCTGCGATCAATCGCATTGGTCATTGTGTATCAGTCAGATGTAGTTTGAATACAAAATCAATATAGCTGCCATGTCATGTATTTGGTTATACAACAAACAACATGATCCGTAGTGGCACATAATCCGAAATACGTAATAGCACATGTCACAAATGACAAAGTGCAGATGTCGAAGTCATCCAACACTGCGACATGCATGCTTGACACACTCAGGATCTTCTACTCTGAGCTTGTGCGTATCCCTTCTATTTGTACCTTCGTTGACGATATAGCTTGAACATGTAAACAATTATTTGACACTCATCAGTCGCGTTACTCAGTTACTAGTTTATTTTCCGACGTTAATAAAGCGGATGTTTGAATCTGATGCGCGTTCTGAAGACGTTCATATTTCCTTTCCGTGTAGAATATGTGACCATAATGTATCAATCGCCTGGCTTGCAAGATCACAAGCGACCGCCTGGAACCGTATACTGCTTAGAAACAGTTATATAGAAATGCTAAAAGATATAATTCATATGAAGACAATATTATAAAAATTGCGAACAACAACCTTTTCTTTGGACTTGTCTAGACTTGCCAGAATATAGGGCCTTGGACTTGCCGACTTGCCGTAATTTTTGATCGATTGACACCCAAAATTTAGCTTGAGATTACTCGCGTGCTGTTATTGTTAAAGCGCTTCGGCCGCAAACTGGGAATGGAACGAGGTATAGCACCACTCATAAGCACAGCGGAGTGGGTGGTTCGCTTCGCCCCGGTGGGTCACTATACCGCACCCCAAAAGTTGAATCAATAACCGGCTGGAACAGGTCCTAAATAAAAAACCGCTGGGGGCGTGCTCCCAACGGCGAACGGCACACAGGGCAGCACCGGTTTGGCCCGACATAACACTGCCACAGGCAGCGGAGGCATGTGTTGGCATGGCCGCACGGCATGACGATGCCACGATGGTGTTCCTGTCCGAATGCCTCCAGACATACACTGCAGTGCTGCAAAGGAGATATTTTGTTAGTTAGTTATAAATGTATTAGTCTGCGAGCTTAAAGCCCGAATTGTGGGGGAAGTCGATAAGTTATGCAGTTTATAATTATTTAGACGGGCAGATGCACATTGAGGTGGTGTGAAACAGGGTTAAACATTCAAATCAACTTATATCAGCCGTGGTCGCCTGTGTATGAGATGATCATAGGACAGGGCGGATCCAGGGGGTGGCTGCAGCGGTCGCGCCCAGAAGGGCGCCCCACGGGCTGTCCGTCGCCGGGCGCCGCCAGGCGCCCGGCGATGGATGTGAATGCCTTACGTTCACATACAGCGAAAAGACGTACTAAATTGCATGTGTGCTGCTAGTTTTAATGTCTCCCGTTCGCTCCAGCTGCGGCTTAACGAACATTGCTATCATGGCGCCCCTGGATTTTTGGAAGGCGCCCCTAAATTGGACTGCGGCGCCCCTCCTAAAATATCATGGATCCGCCCTTGTTGACAAGTACCTACTATAATATGAAAATACACATACAAAATGCTGCAAAGGCTTAAATACACGCACAAAATGGGGGATTTTTTACGATCGTTTTCCCTTCGCACACCGCTGCTCCGAAATCCGAAAGGAAAACGAAGGAAATTTCATCCGTAACATGCAGGATCGTCGCCGACGGAAGGGTCGGGGGTACGGTCCCCCGACCTCCCCCCCCCCTCTCAGAAGGAGAAGTGGTTGACCCCCCCCCCCCCCCACCACACACACACACACACACCACTTTTTGCGGGAGAAGTTAACAATTTATCGTAAAAATTGCTTTTGCAACAGTCAAAGTTCAGCTATCCACAGTCACAAAGTGTAAATTTAATACGAAATACAACCCAGAGCTAAATCTACCAAACCAGAGAATTTTCAGCGAAAGTATATATGAATGTATTTGTGTAAAATATTCAACGAAGGATTTGGCATGAAACTCTTCGTACCACAACTGGTATCACTGTCCCGGCTGGATGTGCTAAAATGGCTGAATGTGAATGCGTTTGAGGTTCCAATTTCACTCTTTCCATATGTTTGGTAACGGCGGGCGTTAATCGGTAAAGCGCACAAAACAAGATGCATGCTGATCCAGTGGCAGCTGGCAAGGATGTGCTAGGATCGTCTCAAGAAAAATGTGGAAAAACGAGAAAGTGCACATTTCCAGCTTTAATAACATCAATGTATAACATCCGTGCATGCTGGTAGGGAAGACTTGGGATGAGAGGACGGAATAGGTTGAAGGGCGCGGGTCACAAAATATCAGAGCAGGCTGCTGCTGCTCTGTGCCACGGCCGGCGGTCATGCACGTGTCCGCATGCTGTGGAGAACCAAAGCGTTAAGAATGAGGCTATCGCAAATTCAGCTTTGGAGACGGCTCGTCAGCGGCCGTTTAATTATCCTACTGACAATGGTAAGACAAAACATTCTTGCGGAGTTGTAGGTTGTTATGCTTGTGTACGCCACAACGTGCTCGAACTGAAACTGAAAGGAACTGAACTACTGAAAGGAAATCGCTATATATGGAAAGGATGGGAGAACAAGACAATGTCAGATAGCAATATACGCCATATGAAATGCAGTAAATCCATACCTGCGTTACGAATGAGGGCATTACAAATTCATCTTTGGAGACGGCTCGTCAGCGGCCGTTTGATTATCCTACTGACAATGGTAAGACAAAACATTCTTGCGGAGTTGTATACAACGTGCTCGTACTGAAAGGAAATCGCTATATATGGAAATGATGGGAGGACAAGACAATGTCAGATAGCAATACACGCCATAAGAGATGCAGTAAATATATACCTGCGTACTGGCATTTGATGAAAAATATAACGACAGTGACAACAGCATGGTGTAGCAATGGTGCGTAGGCTCGCAATCCGAATATATTGCCAGTGTCGGGATATTTCAGCCTGCAGAGAGTAGAGTAAATGTCAGCGTTGATAACAGCGAAACGTTACCAATTGCAACTCGGTACACTACATCTCTTGAATGGTGCTGCACGTAGTCTGGACCATATTTTTCAGATTTCCTGGATCTCTACTGACCATGTACCGACAACAGTTGGACGGATACATCTGTCAGGGATTGTCACAAGGCAACGCAAACATAGGCGTAGGAACAGGGGGGGGGGGGGGAGGGGGCAGCCCCCCCCCCCCCCCCCCCCCCCCCAACATTTTTGATTTTAACATTACGCCTATGGGCGTTGCATGGAAAGAATCGACTTCAGAATGCCTCCTGCCCCCCAAACTTGAACATAGTTCCTACGCCCCTGAACGGAAATATTAAAGGAAATAGTTCACCTTGAAAATTTTTACCCAACACGATTTGATTATATTTTTTAATACAATTTCTTTTTATATTGTCAAAAATGGCCTTAATCGCGCCGATTCAGGACAGAAGGCCGTACATTTGTATTGTTTATCAAAACTATATGCACACTCTCCGAGCCAGAGTCCTGACGTCACGCGAATGTAAAAAATGGTTCAGCCAATCAGATTCGAAAGTAGTCGCGTAAAGATAGACTTGCATTGGAGATGTGCCAACCGGCGGCCGGCGATTCGCTTGCTAGCACCAGCTGCAAGCTGATTGGCTGATGGTATAGCCTCTGTCCGGGCTAGAACCAGTACAGCATTCTTTCGCCAGCACCGCATTCCTTCGCCAAAAACTCAAATATATTCGGCTGGAGAGTCTTTTCAGTCAAGAAAACTTGCAGATAGGGGTTTCCCAACACGGGCTACAAAACTGCTATCTCAGTTTATAACTAATGTTGAAGGTGAATTATTTCCTTTAACATCTGTCCGAAGCATAACGTAACAGACCTATTACAGTCGCTCGGCTTTATTTCGCTATTAATTATATATATAAAATTGTATGTGCATTTTTTTATTATAACAAATTGTAGTTGATAAAAACAGCTAAAATGCATTTTGGAAAGATAAAAATGGCAACTTTTACTCCAACTTGGGGGGGGGGATATACTTTTGCCCCCCCCCCCCACCCCACAACTTTTCGTTTGGGGGGTGGGCTATTGCCCATTTTGCCCCTCCCCCGGGATCCGCCTCTGTGCTTATGCATTGATAGGTGATTTAAAACAAACTTTCCATTTGTAAAAGTTGCTTACATTTTCTTCTATATCAGGAAATGTGTCAATTTTGCTCGGATTTCAGGCGTTTGGGGGGGGGCATGGCCGCCATGCCCCCAGGCACGTAGCCAGGATTTTTATCAGGGGGCGGGGGCTACGTCGGTGGTACAAGCAAATTTCGCTCCTCAGACATATGTTGTTGACCGGGGGTAGGGTCGGGTCTTCAGAAAATCTCATTCTATCTAGTGTACACCTTTGTTTTGCTCAAGGGGAGCCATGACCCCGTACCCCCCCCCCCCCCTTGGCTACGTCCCTGCCCCCCCCCCCCCCCTGGATCCGCTAGTGCTTAGAGTAATTGCATGCATCTAAAACGAGTTTCACGGATACACGCTCTATTAGTGTAAGCTGGCATCGTTTGGGAAACTTTTAGGTGAGTTTGATAACACTTCTACACTCGAATTACGAGTAATATCAAACACACAGCATGCAGGGATTATACGGGTTGTTCCCAGAATAATTGAGTTACATAGTAAAACGTACTTATAAAGGTGGTAGAAGTCCCACAGTAGCCACATTTTTTTCTGGAAATTACCTCTTCTGCACGTAATGACATTCCAAAGTGTGCAGTGATGCCACCGCGTATTTTCTGCAGGACCGGCTGAGGCAGAGCCAGTCATCTCTTTTATGCTAATAAAAACACCTCACGTATGGCATATTTCCGGTAAAATAAGCAATATTTGAAAGAAAATAAACTTGTTTTGTTCCAACGACAACAGCAGTTACCTAGTTTTCCCATAAAATTCTATATTTTTCATGAATTTTCATGCCAAAAAATTAATGCGCCACCACCAAATTCTCAACGCTAAAGGCCAGAGAAAAGAAAACCACAAAAACACCTCAACGAACAGTGTGTAGTAATACAAAGTCCCGTCAGTTTTGAATTGCATAATAATTGTGTAATCCAGTGTAGGACTTGCAGATAATTCAAAACTCTCAAATTGAGCTTAAGATAAAAGGGGTGCCGATCAAGTACTCGTTATCTGATACTAGTCTCGAAAAACGCCCAAGTTTTAACGCTGATAATTTCTGAAATAATGGACTAAATGAGCACTGAGGTCCCTGTTATATGTCTTAAACGTGTTTAAAGCTCATACAACTGCAAAAGAGTGCATTTACTTTCAGGACGGAAACCCGTATAATCCCTTTAACCAGGAATGCGTGTTGACTTTTGACTTCACACGCCTTTCGCTAGTGAAATTTGACAGGATAACAAGCAGTTAGATTATAGATAACTTTTCTTTACAGTGCAGGCAGTATCGAGACTGGGCGACAATTACTCGGCTCTGTCGGAATCCCCGACTTATGGATGGAAACCACAGTAGCCCGCTGCCACTCCTTCGGCAGCACTCCCGACACAATCGACGCGTTGACAACATCGAGTACATGCGGTAAGATCACAGGCCAGGCCATACCAACATGTTGATTGTGACGCAGTCGGCCGTCCTCTCCGCAGGTGCTAGATGTTGACATTCGCTTCAGCGGTTCGGAGAGCTCAGTACATTGCAAACACATAAATTCAAGGTAATTCACTAATGAGTGATGTGTATGTATATTGTGGAGTGTGGAGGCGCTTTATGCGAAACGTCAGCCATTCTACAGGAAGCAAGAGATTAGCCGACCAGTCCCGCCGTCCACAGACGCATGCGGGCGGATCGCCGGCAGCGGGCCGGATCGACCCTCAACGCCCGACCATGGCGCCCGACAATAATTACCCTCCCCTGCCACGTCCCTTCCCGGCCGAGATATGTGATGCCAAGCCACGCAGCCGGCGCGCCGGGCGGCCAAGGTCACCAGCGGCCGCAGACCACCAAATGGCCGGGGTGCATATCATATTGCCTATATCACAGATTGCCCAAGTTACACTGCCTTGGTTGCCCCCCCCCCCCCTGGATCTGCTAGTGGTCATCCGGGTCATTACTCTCTCGATCGCTCCGCCCTCTGCTCTAGTCGCGCGCCGCCGTGCACTCTCCCCGGGGCCCGGTTGCGGCACACACTCCACACGCCGACACTGAATAACCAGATCCACACAAGTACCTACTTAACAAGATCTATAACGCACAATTCACAAATATTTTACACTCACCGCCAACGCTACACCGCCAATACGTACCGTGAACTAATGAGATGCCGTCTACCTTGGTAGACTATCCCGCAACGCACAGGTGTCCGCAACACCTCCGCGGTACAGCCTTGAACCTACTATTCCAGGCGCTATACCTAGGGACATCTACTCACCAAAGCTCAAAGCTTTATATCAACCGCCAGATGTCTCCGTCGTCGGCGTGATTCTAGCGCGTAGAACAGGGTAGAACACGGTAGGTTTAGGTCTGCTGAGTTTGGGCAGAGCGTACGTTGGGCAAAACGTCGTTGGGCACAACGTCCTTGGGCAGTGTAAGCCTTGGGCAAAAAGCCGTTGGGTAGAACGTCCTTGGGCAGTGTGAGCCTTGGGCAAAAAGCCGTTGGGCAGAAAGCCGTTGGGCAGAAAGCCGTTGGGCAGTAGGACGTTGGGCAAAAAGCCGTTGGGCAGAAAGCCATTGGGCAGTAGGCCGTTGGGCAAAAAGCCGTTGGGCAGAAAGCCGTTGGGCAGTAGGCCGTTGGGCAAAAAGCCGTTGGGCAAACAGCCGTTAGCAAATCTGAACATGTAGGCAATATATAATTTAGGCAATCTGACTGGTTGGGCAATCTGAAATTAGGCAACACGAACGCCTCCCCCTGTAGTGCAACTGTAGTGGATTTGGAAGCGTTCACGAAAATCAACTATAACGCGCGAAATACATTCGTTGTGCTTTTGTTTTGAGATATAAAAATACATGATGATTGATGAGCCATCCATAATCCTGCGGTAGGCGTGTTGGTAGGTGGTCACCTACCTAAATCCTAAATAAAGTAGTTTGTGGGGATGTTGTGACTATTTCTTGTGAACCACATAATAACGAGATCATAGCTTTGATATTGTTAAATACTGCTGAATGTTTTGATTGCATGGCTTTCTTTTGAATGTACAATTAAAGTGTTAATAGGTTGATATTTGCTACAAAGTGGACTAAAAATGGTGTACTGTATAAAGTAGAGAATAGTGGTCGCAAGATCTTTGCTTCACAACGTGTAATTCCTTAAAGGGAAATAATGACCTTTTTCCACAAAAATGGAGTTAGCACTTGAAATCGCCAGACAAGACCAAAATATATTGTAAATTCATCACATTTTGCATGAAAACTTTCCTACCGAAAGATATTTCAAGTTAAAGTTGATAAGTGTTCCACACTTTTAACGACCGGTACTTGCAAGTACTTTTGGTCCTCATCAAACTGCGGGCTTTTCCCGTATTGTTTTTTTACGCAATGGAGTGGAAAATATATTGTGCGTTCTGCTTGTTGTGATTATATGCCCGGCGATCTTCTAAAACTAACAGCGATTGGAAAAAGTGGCAATAAAATCGGAAGCTCATCGATGCACATCAACGGCGGTTAGTGGTTGCGACCCTCAATTTTTGAAAATAAATTCATTTGTTTTCAACATTAGGAGTATTGTATAATTTGTCTGTGGCTGTATATAACACTATGCTTTATATTATCATGAAAAAATAATAATTTTTCCCAAAAAAACTAACAAACAATAACACAAAACTGGCAATTAAATCGGAAGCTCATCGATGCACATCGACGGCGACCTATTTAGCGTCGGCGATTTGTTTACAAAGCATTGTCATGCTTCTCGGCGCACTTAACCATTGTGGCGAGTTGTTGCTAGTAGCGCTTTCGTTCTCCATGGCAACCAGGCGTGAGCCAATAAAAAGCCAGAACGTATTCTCTTTCTGGCTTTTGATTGGCTGATGCCTGGTTGCCATGGAGAACGAAAGCGCTACTAGCGTGTGTCCGAGCAGCGCTCAGTTTGATCGGAAATGTCACAGAGCCTCCAAAAATGCCGCAATCGATGTAAACAATGGTAGGGAAGGGCTAATTTGTCAATGACCTTCATGAAGTACACAAGGTACTTGTTTTGTATTTTTCCCAAACTTACAACTTCGAGTTCGGGAATAATTTTATTTAATTCTTAAATTTAAATAAAATAATTTTAAAACCATAGCGGTAGCCTAAGAAATTGTTGCTAACAAAATCAAAAGGTCATTATTTCCCTTTAAGAAAGGAGCAGTTTAAGTTCTGTTGCTTGCGCCGTAATGGCCGCGCCGGACCTGGCATTGTCAATCCACAATGAACTGCTATGCTTCATTGCCAACAAGGTTCAGACTGTGCCATATGAGGCCTTAGTGAAGCTCTGCACAGACTTCTATGGAGGGGACAAGATCCATGCAGCAAAGGAGATTCTATGGGAGACTGTGATAATCCCCACGTTTCCTGGCAGAACTGATCTGCGTCTGATCAAACGCAAGAACGGTGTCAACAGCAAGGAGCGCTCAGACATGGAGGACGTCCTAAAGGCCCTCCAAGTCTGTGACAAGGAAGGGATCATCCTGCCCCAGTTTTATATGCTGGATCTGGGGAATATCCCACCTGCTTCCCCTGAGCAGGTCGACATGAGCCTGCTGCTTGGCCAATTCCATGCAATGCAACAGGAGCTGAGTCAGCTGAAAGAGGCTGTGCAGACATTGGCAGCAACACCAAAGGTTCTACCAACCCAGGAAACTTGGGCACAGGTGGCTGTTGCGTCAACAAAACTACCCCCAGCCCCCACTTTGGTGCATCCTGTCAACACAAGGGGATCCCAGCCGGGGAAGCAGCCTGTCCACCAGCCCAGTTTGCAGCAGCAGGGTTTGCATGGTGACACAAGAGCATCCCAGCCGGGGAAGCAACCTGTCCACCAGCCCAGTTTGCAGCAGCAGGGTCTGCATGGTGCTGGGAGGACAAAACAGGCTCTGCCGCGGCTGGCACACCAGCCTCAGCAGCCCGGCCAGCCCCAGCAGCACAGGGACGGAGAGAGCTTCACAACAGCTTACAAGACAACAAGGAATGGGAGAAAGAGGAAGGAAGTGAAGGGCACTGGGTTGTCAAACAGCTTGAAAGGTATTGCAGCACCTCCTCGAAAAGCATATCTGTTTGTGGGCAGACTGGACACAGACACAACATGTGAAGCTGTCACCTTGCATGTGGACTATCCTGGGAGAGGCAGGTAAAGTCACAGCTGTAGAAATACCTCACTGTGCAGCAAAATATGGATATAAGGGTTTCAAAGTCACTGTACCTGCAGAGGCACTGGGCTCAGTGGTGCAGGCGGACAAATGGCCTGCTCATGTGTCTGTTAAGAAGTACTATCCACCAAAGGTGGTGCAAGCTGCTGTGCAGCACAGTCCGCTATCCCGCAGTGCGAGTGTTGGTGTTATTTGTGATGTTTAGGCAGGGTGACTTGTTTCATGACCCCTTCTCACTCCATGCTCCAAGTTTGATCTTTTAATTGTCATTCTTTGAAGAACTCTCGGTCTGAAATTCACACACTTTGTGACAGAAATGACATAGTATTTTTACAAGAGACATGGCTAGCAAAGTTTGAGTTATCATCCCTAAATAGTATCCACAGTGAATTTTTAGGACTGGGTATTTCAGCATTTGACTCTTCAAGCAGTTTGCTAAAAGGCAGACCATTTGGTGGGGTTGCTATATTGTGGAGAAAGGCCTTGCAACCCTGTGTCTCTGTATCCATTCTGAGTGAGCACATTATGCAAATGGACATCATGACAAGTATTGGCCTTGTGTCACTCCTGAATGTATACCTTCCAACAGATTACCAGGACATGGACAGCCATGATAAATTCTGTATGTGTATTGGGCAGATTGCTAGCACATTAGACATTGTTGGCTGCAAAACAAGCCATTACGCCATACTTCGGGATTGCAACGCTAACAGTCATGGATCAATAAATTTTGTCGAGCTGTATGCATTTTGTGAGGAATATGGCCTTGTTATTTCTGATGTCCAGCTTTTGGGTAGTTCTAGCAGCACATACACCTTTGTCAGTGCTGCACATGGGTCTACATCCTGGATTGACCATTGCTTAAGCAGCCCTCAACTGCATGCCACAATTAAAAACATATCCATTTTATATGACATAAGTGTAACTGACCATATGCCTCTCATCATTCAGCTTCACTTACAGCCTGCCACTATTGCTGCCCTGGAGTCAGCTGTTCCTGGGCCATCAAAGCCCAACTGGAAATCTGCCAATGCCCAAAATGTTATTGCATACAATAGGTTTATTTTTGAACGACTGGAGCCACTCTTCCCTGTTGTCTTTGGTGACCTTCATGCAAATTGCATGGTGAATTGTCAACAGAATCAGCATCTTGACCATCTGCTGAAATGTTACGCTGTCCTCACAGAGGCAATCTTGTGTAGTGGGAACCTCTGTATTGAACCGAGCTGTGTGGGTTATGCCAGCCACCCTAAGTGTATTCCTGGTTGGAATCAGATTGTGAGGCTGAAACACAAACTGGCACGTGCAGCGTTTCAACATTGGAGGGATTGTGGCTCGCCTAAGGAGGGTCATGCTTCCTTTCAAATGAGGCAAACACGTCTTGCATTTAAATACTCTCTAAGAAAGCTGAAGAAAGATAATGACAGGGAGAAGGCCAACAAACTAGCATCCTCACTTCTCAATCAGGATCCTACCCGGTTTTGGTCCCTCATCAAGCGTGAACTGGGTGGGGGTATCCCTCTTCCCCAGAGCTTTGGTGGGACGATAGGCAACACAAACATCTCCGCAATGTGGAAAGCTCACCTTGAGGCAATTTTCAACGACCAGAGTTGTGAGAGTGACATGGGAACTTTGGCCCAGATTGCCCAAGAACCAGCCCCGCACACCCCTACCATAACTGCAGAGGATGTTGGGATAGCTGTGGCTAAGCTAAAGAGTGGTAAGTCCCCTGGGTGGGATCTGATTTCCTCTGACCATCTGCTGCATTTGCAGCCTGTGCTTTATGGCATCCTGGCTGTGCTATTTAACGCCATGGTGAATCATAAAGACATAAAAGAAAAGTGAAACAAAGAGCCTCTTGGGCCCATCCGAGGTTGCACCCCACCCCACCCCCCCCCCCCCCCCCCTCCACCAGTCTCGCCCCTTCAAATCACCTTACTCTACCTGCATAAAAGAAGGCTAATCCCACGAGTATTTATGAACTAATCCCTTCTCTGCAAAGTATTTATCTAATCTAATTTTGAAGGAAGCAAGTGTCACTGCATCAGCGACATCCCCTGGTAGCATATTCCAATGTCCTACAACCCTTCTACTGAAAAATGACTGTCGTAGCCTAGTCCTACTTTGTTTCATAATGAGTTTATGCTGATGACCTCTACCTCGATTTTCCCTATTGAACTCAAACATACCGTTTAAATATCCAGAATGCTGACTATTTACAAATTTGAAGACTTCAATTAGATCTCCTCTTAGCCTTCTATATCTAAGTGAAAACATACCCAATTTCTTTAATCTATCTTCATAAGGTAAACTACCAAGACAATTAACAATTTTTGTTGCCCTTTTTTGAACTCTTTCTAACAACCAGCAATCTTTCTCATATGTTGGAGACCAGGCTTGTACACAATACTCCAAATGTGGTCTAAATTGTTTACCATGACACCTAAATCTCTTTCCTTTTCAATCTGCTCCATTTTCTGCCCACCCATTTCATACCTATGCTTACTGCTAACCCATCCAGCGTGCATAATCTTACATTTACTCAAATTGAATTTCATCTGCCATGCTTCAGACCACTCAACTAGCTTGTCCAGATCTGATTGAAAAACATCCTGATCATGTTTTCCTCTAATAATCCTGACAACTTTTAGATCGTCTGCAAATTTCAAGACTTTGCTGTCTATACTGTTCTCAATTGCATTCACAAATATTATAAAAAGCAATGGGCCCAGGACTGAGCCCTGTGGAACCCCACTGAGAACCTCCTTCCATTGTGATTGGCACCCATTCAATATAACCCTTTGCTGGCGTCCTGAAAGCCACGTTTCTATCCAATCCAGAATCTTGCCCCTGATCCCATGAATTTTAAGTTGCAACCCCAGTCTTGTATGGGGGACTTTGTCAAATGCTTTACTGAAATCAAGAAAAGCTACATCTAGCTGTTTACCCTGATCAAAGCTATCTGTTGCAACATCCAAAAACTCCAGAAGATTAGTTAAACAAGAACGGCCCTTCCTAAAGCCATGCTGTGTATCCTTGATGAGTTCATTTTGCTCCAAGAATTCAACAATCTTATCTTTGATGATTGATTCAAGCACCTTGCAGACTAATGAGGTCAGACTAACCGGTCTATAGTTTTCCTCTTTACTTCTATCTCCTTTTATGAATAGGAACAACATTTGCTCTTTTCCAATCAAGTGGAATTTTACTATCTGCGAGTGATTTAGAAAATATTATGGCTAATGGAACTGACAACTCCCTTTCAGATTCTCTTAAAAGTCTAGCATGGATTGCATCAGGTCCTTCTGCCTTGTTAGGCCTTACTTTCTTTAGATATTCTAGAACAAGTTCACTACTTATGCCACCTAGCTCTCCTATAGTCTCCTCTGTCTCTGGCTCAGGCTGAAGTGCTGCAATACTACTCTGGTCCTCGATAGTAAAGACAGATTGAAACTGATCATTAAGCACTTCAACCATTTCACTGTCCTTGCTAACTAACACATCATCTACCTTAAATGGACCTATATTTTTGGAAACTGTACTGAACTTATAAAAACTGAAGAACTTCTTACTATCTGCATTACAATGTCTAGCTAAATCAAGTTCCTTTGCCCTTTTAGCTGCTCTGACCTTTTTCTTAACTGAATTTCTTGCATTCTGGTAGGCCTTCTGATTTATATCTAGTGAAGATCCCTTCAAAATGCCAAATGCACTTCTTTTAGCTTGTATAGCACTCCTTACTTCTGGGGTAAGCCAAACTGGTTTGCCCTTGGTTCTGTTACGTTTGTGCCTGAGGGGTATATGCTGATTCTGAATTTGGCTTAATCTAGCTTTGAAAACATTCCAGGCCTCACATGCATCTAAACCTGCCAACTCAACGTTCCATTTTATCTGTGCGAGGTCATTTCTAATACCATCAAAATCACCCCGGCTGAAGTTTGGAACCATAATAAGGTTATCTGGTAGATGCGAGTGATTCCATAATAAGGAATCACTTGCATCTACCAGATGGGCTTGCATACTCCTTGTTAGTACCATTGATCAAAGATAAAAGTGGTAAGATAGATGATCAGTCCAATTACAGGGCCATTGCCTTATCCACTACACTCTCAAAAGTGCTGGAACTTATCCTTGTTGAGAGGTTGCAGCCTTACTTATACACATGTGATGCCCAGTTTGGCTTTAAAAGTGGTCTCTCCACTACACATGCCACATTTGTTCTTAAAGAGACTGTGAACTATTTTACCAAGGGGGGTCGCCCTGTGTATGCTTGTGTTTCTGGATGCTAGCAAGGCATTTGATAGAGTCTGCCACTCTAAGTTACTTAAAATCCTAGCAGAGCGTGGTACTCCCTTGACTTACCTTAAGCTTCTCATGAGGTGGTATCGAACCCAGACAATGGCAGTGAAATGGTCACATGCTGAGTCTGACTCTTTCTTGGTACAGAACGGGGTGAGACAGGGAGGAAACTTGTCACCTCTGCTGTTTAATTTGTATATAGATAATCTCTTGTGTGACCTGCGTCAATCAGGCTTTGGTTGCCATGTAGGGTCCTGTGCTGTGAACGCCATTGCGTATGCTGATGACATCATCCTCCTGTCTCCCACTAGGGCAGGGCTGGAAAAGCTAGTTAGGAAAAGCGAACTATTTGCGTTGTCACATGACATTAAGTTCAATGTGAAGAAGTCTGTATGCATGCTGTTTATCCCCCAACGGCCCTATGGAGCCAAACATTTGGGTGACAACAAGCCACTGAGTATTTCACTAGATGGCCAGCCCATGGTATGGGTCGATGAGTTTAAGTACCTAGGGATGGTCTGCAACCTCAGCGACGGCGCTGATATGCGAGGGTCAAACGTTCCTTGTACTATGGTGCGAACATGATCTGTGCAAGAGTAGGCTACGCAGACAAGAACATTTTGGTACAACTGTTTAAATCATACTGTTCCAGCATGTATGGCTGTGAGTTGTGGAACTTCTTTGTGGATAAGAAAGCATTTAAGGAACTCTGTGTAGCTTACCACTCTAGTTTAAAGAAGCTAGTCAAGATGCCACGTTGGACGAGAAACCATGACTTGTGTCTTGCCGTGGGGCTCCTACCTTGTCACATGCATGTAGCCAGTAGGCAGCTGTCTTTCTGGCGTAGACTATGTAGTAGTGCCAACACCATTGTGGGCGCTCTTCTTGCAAGTGACATAGGATTCCATGGTATGCTTGCCGAGTCTCATTTGCAGATCCGCCGCGAGCATGAGCTTATGGCCATGGACCTCAGGGCAGTCAGTAGGTCTGACATAGCAAATGTTTTTGTCTCCCGATTGGTGTGCTTTGTTCATGAGCGTAACCAACAACCATATGTCCCTGGTTAGCCTCTGGTCGCGCTGCTGAACAAGACTCTGTGCCCTGCGTGGCATGCAGTGTTTTTTGTTTGTTTGTTCTTAGTGAGTGTGCGTGTGTTTGTACGTGCGTGTGTTTGCGTGTGTATCTCTGCGTTTGTTTGCAACCAGCCAGGATATATACCTTTGTACCTGACCTGAAGAACATCACAATTAAAGAAAATCAGTCACTTTAAATATAATGTGGTTTAATCTGAGATATCAGTTTTGAAGGTCATGGTGAGAAATCACTGTGGTGCATTGTTGACCATTTTGACTCTTTGTTAAAGTGGCATGTGCTTGATTGTGTTTTATAGAGTTTAGTGCTTGTGCGAGGAACATATTTGATATAATTAATAAACTAAAAAACATGACCTTTTCCTCGAAAATGTGAAAATCCAATGTTATCCAAATGTTATTATTATGTTGTAATATTTCGGCCACAGGCCTTTATCTCGAAATGTTTTACTGTTTGATAAAGGCCTGTGGCCGAAATATTACAACATAATAATAACATTTGGATAACATTGGATTTTCACATTTTCGAGGAAAAGGTCATGTTTTTTAGTTTATTAATTGATTGTGTTTTATTTAACATATGCATTGCATGTTTTATTGTGTTTTAAGTTGTATGTGGTGGCATGTGTTTAAAGCGGAGGTACCTACTAGACCAGTGACAAACCCTTTGTTGTGAATGACAATATTATGGTCAGTTATGTAAACAATTATAGGATAATCATTGTATTCATACTTAATATTTGTATAAATCATGATTTTTGCATAAGTTCTGACTCCTGAGTCTTTTATATCTTCTTTTGAAGCACACTATGCCATAGCAACACGCACCACTTTTTGAAATCTGCACCATTCCTTGCAATCTAAACTAAATATGAAGTGTATGTTTTTTAATTTTATTGCTTTTGAAAATTGCTTTTTAGGGTATACCTTAGCAATTCAGCCAAACGAAAGCAATATTCAGCATTTTCAGCCACAAATACTACAGCTGTTGCATCATTGTCCTGTTGTGCTTCTGTGCCGATTTATGTGGTAATACGATTATATTAACTAGGTATATAATTGTTCTCACTGTTACAGGCGACTGGCATGTCTCGCCAGAAAGTCAGACCGGCCATGCAGCTCGTCAGCAGCAGCACGGCCGACTGCATGAGGTACTTCCTCACATACTCAATATACACTGAGGAGGCCCGGGTCATCCAGCTGTTTGACAACGCCTGCGACGTGCTCAACAGCGCCAGTCCCGCCGACACGAAGTCCCTGCGCAGTGGTTGCAAGGCCACCAACGAGCAGGAGGCGGTGCTGGACGCAGCCATCGAAGAGCTGCTGGGCATGTGCTTCGGATCGGCTAAAGATCTGTACCCATTTCAGCAGGGCATGCTCGACACCATCCGGTCTGTCCGCGGCCTCCTGGCCGACATGCGTGCTGTGTTTGGTGACAGCACGTACCTGCTGACCCGTCGCCTCACACAGGACTGGCTAGAGGGACTTTTCGGGATGGTGCGGGGCAGGAGTGTATCAAACTCCAACCCCAACCCCGTGGATGCTGTCGCCTCCCTCCGCCTCATCACTATCTTGTTCGGTTTGAACAGTGGCGTGAGCCCAATGACGAGACCGGGGGGGGGGGGGGGCGCAGAACAGGCGTCCCCCGAGCCGGACACGGACCCAGAGGCAGTGCCGTCAGAGCTGGAGTAACTGCGGGAGCTGCAGGAGGAGGCCGTATATTTCGTCCCACAGGAGGTGGCCGCAGACATGCGTGCCTTCTGCGCCACACTGGTTGACACCGACCAGCCATCGACGAGCGACGATCGCGACTGTGGGCCTGAGGAGCCGGACCCGGAGATGGAGTCGCTGCTGCAGGAGTACGAGAGAAGTGCACCAGCCGGCAGCTCCACCGCCCCGAGCGCAGCAGCAGCCGGCCCAGTATCAGGTGCGTCGGCGACGGACAGCGCCATGGCGTATGTGAGTTGCTTCGTGGCTCGCAAGGCGGGGGATCGTTCTCTTGGCGCCCCGTGTTCGCAGACCGAGGATGGGCCAGTAGAGGCTCTCTGGCTCAGGATGCGGAGTGAAGGAGGGTTGACGGTCCCGACGGAGGCATTCTTTGAACGTTTCCGACAGATGGAAGAGGCGTTCTGCCTTCACCATGCGCTGGAGCCGAATCGGCTGAGCCGGAAACCGAGAGTGGTGGCCGCTTTTCTGAGTGTACTGCACGACAAGTTCCCTTCCGTACCCGCTGCTGCTAGGAGGACCTTTGCGCGCGTTCGCACATTTATTCTCACGAAGGCGGTAAATGGTGCTCGGCGCGCGGAGGTCATGGAAAGGCGGGCGGCACGGAAGCGCAAACAGTGCGTCACGAAAGCCTAAGCATATCGGGTCTCGAGTCCGGGTACGGACTACGGACAGTGTGAGTGCCGTTGTCGTGTTGTGCCGCTGCATCTTATCGGATCCCGAGTACGGGTACGGATAGTGTGAGTGCCGTTGTCGTGTTGTGTCGCAGCAGCTGATTGGGTCTCGAATACTGAATTTCTTTTCACATATTTCCTGTTTTGGCTTCAGCTTTGATACGGCTTGACTAGTGGGAAGGACCGTTTTACCGAGGAAAGATGGTATGCTATTTAATAAGAGTATATCGATTGTAACACTTATAATTTTCAGTTCTTGTTGATTGTTTTAAGACTTCATCATTACTAATATGGACCACAACATGCCAAGGGCCATTGTTAATATACATGAGTTTGAGAAGAAGACCAGTCCCAACATTGCGCTTGAAAATTGAAATTATATTTCATATTTCCCGTTACTGTTATCAAATTATAACGGACACAGGGCGCCATATATTGCCAATATTGTTGCGTCCAGATATCCGGTGTCGGAAACACAGTCATCCGACACCGCCCCAGATGGCCAGACCCGGCCGAGCACAACGTAGCAGCCGGACAGACCTGGCCGACCCCAACGCAGCAGCCGGACAGACCCGGCCGAGCCCAACGGAACAGTCGCGTCTGAGTCGTCCGCATGAGAACGTGTCGAATACAGTCTCCGTTCCGTGGCGTGTTTGTCCCAGGGACTACGCATCACAACACATATAACGTTGTTCTCAACGACTGCCAGTAAAACCTTTGCCTTGCCGGGATTTGATTCCATGCTCTTGGACTACATCATAAGGTCATACTTTGGCCAATAACTCGAAAACTATTGGTTAGGCTTGCCATTTCAACCCAAAAAATAAAAATAGAAATTCTTTGGCTTTATTCTATGGGTATCATTTATGAATCTGATAAGAACAGTTAAGATTGCGCTTGACAAAAATAATCGCAACATCGCAGAGCAACTGTGATCGGTTAGTTACCTAATTAGCACTTGCACAATTAGCACATTTGCTTAAGTAGATACAAAATTATCTCATATTTTTTTAATAAGATTTCCTGATTCTTATCATTTAGTTATACCAAATAAAAGAAACGCAAAATACCGCATGTTGCCGATCAAACTCTGTGTGTAGCCACTTTTACGATAAAACTATTGGCATCCCCGGGATTCGATCCCGCGACCTTCGACTATATCGTTGAGATGGTGTCACACTTTGGTTAATAACTCGTAAACCGTTGATTGGGCGTGACACTTTGACCCCAAAAATCGAAATAAAAATGTTGCCGCTTTCTTTCTGTGGGTTTGATATATGAATTTGAGGTGAGCAACAGTTCGAAAATCGAGCTGGAAAAGTAGCAATTTAACGTGGAACCCTATGGGCTAGTAGTGAAAGTTACGCCCATGCTACCATATGACTTTGGACCCCCCGCCCCCCCCCCCCCCCCGATAGACTGAAGTGGCTAAGTTTTACATTTAGCCCCCACCAGTAACAGTTGGCAGCACTCGGGCGTTTGGGCGTTAAAAATCTACTACACCATAGGGTTCCCATGTTAAATCGATGATTTTCAGACGAGGCTGGCTCGTAACCTATAGAACATATTTTAAATCTGACTTCTGGAAAGATAGCTACAAGCCTTGGCTACAACGTTTTTTTATTTACCATTTTTCGATTTTCTAAGCGAAAAGTGGTCAAATGGGCTTGGGGGTTAACCAATGTCGTAACGCCCTTTGCCGACCGAGGGTTCGAATCCCAGAGGCACCAAGTATTTTTGCGTTGGACCCAATGCATAGATAGTCATGATTCATACATCATTCGTTATGCCGGCCTTTTCTCATCTCACACCTCCCTGATTGACCTCTAATTGGTGACCTGTGATGTCACAGAAGCCAAGCTAGGTAAATAGGTCATGTAGCTCCAATTATATATAGTGTGCCGTGTGCGCCGCCACAGCAACGTAGTTTGATCGCTTTTGGCGGCCGAACCCTCTGATTTTGGCACATTTCATGACAATTATTGACCTTCCATATCGTTCAGTGACCTTATAAATGTGCGTGATCACTGGGTCAAAGCCAATATCTCTTTAGCTATTATTAGGTCAAACCATTTTTTGCAGTGTTTCCACAATATTGTAATATGATAAGTTGGTACCTTTAATTTTAATTTTAATATTCGATAATGAATGTAACTTTATGTTCAAGATGTACTAACATAATATTGATCTATTTCATCTCCAAAGCTTACAATCGACATGCACTGCAATGGGTGTGGGACATTAGGTATTTGTCTCTGGCAGAAATGACATCAACATGCTGATGCACCAAGTCATGGTGGGCGGTGGCAGCAGCCACATTCAAGGTCAGATCAAGAGGAGCTGGTGGGCAGCGCAGCCCACCCCCAGACATAAGGAAATTTAAATGTAGCCACTTAGCCACTTAGCCACTTCAGTCTATCAATGATCTGGAACTTCGATAGCATGGCACGGTCAGAGCCTGAGCCTGCACCAGAAGCATTGGGCCTGGCCTAAGAAAGCCATTCAATCAAAACATTCAGCAGTATTTAACAATATCAAAGCTATGATCTCGTTATTATGTGTTTCACAAGAAATAGTCACAACATCCCCACAAACTACTTTATTTAGGATTTAGGTAGGTGACCACCTACCAACACGCCTACCGCAGGATCATGGATGGCTCATCATGTATTTTTATATCTCAAAACAAAAGCACAACGAATGTATTTCGCGCGTTATAGTTGAGTTTTCGTGACCGCTTCCAAATCCACTACAGTTGCACTACAGGTACTGAAATATACACTACTTCGACTACTACGTCGTATATTTGGTGGAATTAAATTAACTAAATGAAGATATAATCTATGGAAATAGAAGTTATTGATATCAAACAATACTGTCAATTTATAATAGACAAAACAATTACCAGAAAAATATTGTCTCATTAATTTGGGCGTTAAATTCCTTACTGTTATACCCGTTGTTCTATTACCCTGATATATAGGCCGCGCCACAAATGTCGGTGACTACAAAAAATCGCATAGATGACGTCACGCTCAAGAAAGAACCACGCAAGGCTGTATAAACCAGGTAGAATACTCCGGCCGTAAAAGTGGTGACAAACACTAATTTAGTAGCCGCGACCCCGGAGTCGCTGTGACGTAGGAGGCGGGGACGCGGCCGGTCGGCCGACGTACACAACATTAGTGCCCGCGTGCCTGAAGCTTAGATCGCGCTTAGTTTCTTCGTTCACCGGTCGATTGCAAAACTTAGAGTATGTAATCTATAACAAATCAACCGCTCTGCCGGATTCTGCTGAAAAATGCAATCAGACCAATATTTGCTGTTATATGTGCTCAAAGTTCAACGATTAGGTGCGGCCGACGTCCGACCGACCGCCGCTCGAAACGATGATAAGTGTATTTTGATGTCATTACCCCGGGTGGAAAATGTGAATGCATCGCAATGAATTGCCTAGGGAGACATAAAGCCTCATCAAATATATTGTATATGTTTGGCATTGTTATTCCTTCTCGTGACATAGTACAGGCGCGGATCCAAGATTTCGGTCAGGGTGGCGCGGATCCAAGATTTCGGCCACATACAAACAGTTACGCCCTACGCGCACTTGGCGGGCGCGACATGAGCGCGACCCGGGCTCAGGAGGGGGGAGGGGCTCCCTAGCGCCCCCTATATTTGTATTATAGCTGAATCTTTGGGAAATTTATGAAATGGTATAGGATCTGATTCGTGATCTTGATCAACTTTTTTGGCATGTCAGTCGTTGCTGCACCCCCGACGGCGCAAAAAGGCATCCTGCTATGTTCTGTGTAACTCGTAAGTCTCATTATTATCATTGATTGTATAGTCATTACTAGACACTTGGCAATGTGTGTTCATTAGTGCAAGCCACAGGCCCACAGCACAGGACCAGTAGCATTAGGTACTACTCAGTGCCGGCGGATAAGGGGGGGGGGGGCGGAGCAGAGAGGGCAGCTGCCCGCCCACTCAAGAAGCATAGGCGTAACCACCTTCCGAAAGTAGAAGTTAAAATGATAATTGTATCGGTCGATATAAGAAATTATCAGCGTTAAAACTTGGGCGTTTTCGAGACTAGTATCAGATAACGAGTACTTGATCGGCACTACAGTCCACCACTTTTATCTTAAGATCAATTTGAGAGTTTTGAATTATCTGCAAGTCCTACACTGGATCACAAAATTATTATACAATTCAAAACTGACGAAATAATGGACTAAATGAACATTGAGGTCCCTGTTATATGTCTTAAACGTGTTTAAAGCTCATCAACTGCAAAAGAGTGCATTTACTTTCTGGACGGAAACCCATATAATCCCTTTAAAATGGTCTCAAACGATTCCTTGGGTCAAAATCTAGCGGTGAGCGAGACTTTCAGGTCCTGACCTATAAGGTCAAATTTCAAGTCAAAGGACAGGGAGCAGCGTTAGCGGATGATTTCCCCCAACTTCGTGTATAGGTCAATCAGACCATGCTGATTCCAAAAAATCAAGTCCATTTTGCGATATCAATTGACCTTCGAGGTCCAATTGAAGTCAAACGAAGGGGAACGCGCTGAGCCTAAGGGTGTGATCGGCAACACGACGAATTCGCCGTAATCACGACGAATTCGTCGGTGATTCGTCGGACGCCGAATATTCGCGCAGTTTGTGTTCGGCAACACGAATCGGCAAACGAGCGAATTCGCCCGACGAATTCGCTCTGTTGGAGCGCGAATTTCAAAACCAGTCGTCGGGAGGACTAATTTATTTTGCAGTGTGCCATAACGTCATCTGCAGTATTGCTGTATTGACTGCAGTGTTGCTGAGTACTGACAAAGTTCAAAGTACCGTGATTTTTGAAAACAAGTAAAATAACCACACAAACCAAGGCCCTATAACTACACAAACCATGACACGGCGCAGCAGTAACAAAACCGGCGGATAATTTTGTTGTTACAGAACACACGAGACAGCGAATTCGTCGGAGAACGAATTCGTTGGATTCGTCGGAGAGCGAATTCGTCGTGTTGCCGATCGCACCCAATAGTTACCGTTCGATCAGCCCCCCCCCCCCCCCCCCCCAGTAACAGTTGGCAGCACTCGGGCGTTTGGGCGCTAAAAAACGTTAAAAAAGAAAGAAAGTTAAATCGATGCTTTTCAGACGAGGCTGCCTTGTAACCTATGGTATATATTTTAAATCCAACTTCTGGAACAGATAGATACAAGCCTTAGCTACAACATTTTTATTTATCATTTTTCGATATTTCGGGAGTAAAGGGGATAAATGGGCTTGGGGGTTAAAAAATGTCGGAACGACCGCTGACCGCTTCCAAATGCTACTACAGTACTGAAATATACACTACTTCGACTACTACTTCCGGGTGCGGTTAAAAAACAGTTTTTGCTAATTGCGCGGGTATTCCTGCGCAGGTGATACGATACTTCGGAGGGGAAGGCCGCTAAATTACTATGGCACCTACTTAACATGAATTTACCAGGCCTTGCGTGAAAAATGATTAATAATGGCGATCAGTTGTTGAAATGTAAGTTTAATATGTCGCATATTTGAATGTACAGCAACTAAAAGTATGTTTACATAAAGCATATGTAAGTTTGATTTTTATCATGACCAAGCATTGCTACTAACGCTGCGAACATTACGCCTACGATACTCCGTTCTGGAGATCTTCAAATAGACTGACTCATAAACCGAACTGTTGAACGTCTGTGAAGTTAGCGACTTGTTCAGGAACTTATTCAGCAACGGGTTCATATTTGGCCCAACCTCGGCCCAATGTCAATTCTGGCACGCTGATCACAAATATGATCTTCATTTTGCTGTTCAATGTCATCGTCATGGTCAAATTCAAGGTCAAAGGACGGGGTACCCAATAACGTCCCGAATGTATTGCCGGATCCTTCCAAAAGTGGTCCCAAATGATAGACAGGGCCCATATATATATATATAT
>JAXIVJ010012467.1:0-2500 GCA_036785665.1 Chirona hameri
TGGTAGGGAAGGACGAATTTGTCAATGACCTTCATGAAGTACACAAGGTACTTGTTTTGTATTTTTTCCAAACTTACAACTTTGAATTTGGGGAATAATTTTATTTAATTCTTAAATTATAAATAAAATAATTTTAAAACCATAACGGTAGCCTAAGAAATTGTTGCTAACAAGATCAAAAGGTCATTATTTCCCTTTAAAGGAAATAGTTCACCTTCAACATGGGTTTTGAACTGAAATAGCAGTTTTGTAGCCCGTGTTGAGAAATCCTTATCTGGAACCTTTTCTTGGCTGAAAAGGACTCTCCAGCGAAGATATTTGACTTTTTGGTGAAGGAATACGGCGCATATATGATGTACCGTACGTCTGAAAGTGCCAGCACTGCCATGGAGCATGCGCAGACCAATAACGCACACCATACACTCAATAATTTACAACCTTCTGTCCTGAATTGGCGCCGATGTAGGACCATTTTTTAAAAGAAAAAAGAAACTATTATAAAAATATAATAAAATCGTGTTCTGAAAAAAATTCCGAAGGTGAACTATTTCCTTTAAAGGAAATAGTTCACCTTCAACATGGGATTTTGAACTGAAATAGCAGTTTTGTAGCTCGTGTTGAGAAATCCTTATCTGCAACTTTTCTTGGCTGAAAAGACTCCAGTCCGAAGATATTTGACTTTTTGGCGAAGGAATGCGGCGCATATATGATATACCGTACCGTCTGAGAGTGCCAGCACTGGTCTGAGCATGCGCAGACCAATAACGCACACCATAACATTTATAATGTACGACCATAACGGTAATAACCATAACATTAACGGACCATAACATTACTAATAACGGAACATAGCGGACCATAACATTAATAATGTCCTGAATTTGCGCGATGTAGGACCATTTTTGAAAAGAAAAAAGGAAACTGTATTACAAAATATAATAAAATTGCTGTTCTGAAAAATTTCCCGAAGGTGAAAGTTTTTCCTTTAAAGGAAAACCCTTCACCTTCGGATTTTTTTCAGAACACGATTTTATTATATTTTTTATACAGTTTCTATTTTTTCTGTTTAAAAATGGTCCTACATCGCGCCAATTCAGGACAGAAGGTTGTAAATTATTGATTTGTATGGTTGTGCGTTATTGGTCTGCGCATGCTCCATGGCAGTGCTGGCACTTTCAGACGGTACGGTAACAATCATATATGCGCCGTATTCCTTCGCCAAAAGTCAAATATCTTCGGCTGGAGAGTCTTTTCAGCCAAGAAAAGTTCCAGATAAGGATTTCTCAACACGGGCTACAAAACTGCTATTTCAGTTCAAAACCCATGTTGAAGGTGAACTATTTCGTTTAAAGGAAAATAGTCACCTTCAACATTAGTTTTAAACTGGAGATAGCAAGTTTTGTAGCCCGTGTGAGAAATCCTTACTCTTGACTGTTTTCCTTGACTGAAAAGACTCTCCAGCCGAAGATATTTGACTTCTTGGCGAAGGAATGCGGCGCATATATGATATACCGTACCGTCTGAATTGTGCCAGCACTGCATGGAGCATGCGCAGACCAATAACGCACACGATACAATTAATAATTCAACCTTCTGTCCTGAATTGGTGCGATGTAGGACCATTTTTAAAAAGAAAAAAAGAAACTATTAAAAAATATAATAAAATCGTGTTCTGAATTTTTTCCGAAGGTGAACTATTTCCTTTAATATTTGCCACGTTCTCTGCTATTTCCCTCATTTTTCTTTAACATCTCCTGATATATTTCTTTTTTTGATTTTCTAATGACCGCTAGAAGCCGATTTTTGTACGCTTTGAATTCTGCCAGGCGCTGAAGCGTCTTATTTTTAGAAATTCATTGTAGTCTATTTTTTTCATGATTGATATCAGAATACCTGGGGTTACCCAGGGGCTTAATGGGCGACGCTTTTTTCTGTTATGCTTTTGCACTGGAAAAAAAATATATTGACTCCCGTTTCAATTGCGCTACTCAAGCACTGTGCTGCTTCAGCAGGGCTGTCAATATCATCAAATATTTACCAATTCGTTCCGTAGCCAAAGGCTCAGTTTTTCGAGCCTTTCTGAGTAATTAGTCTACGCCTGCACGATTCCCGACGGGGCAGGGCAGAGGGTTGTGCCCGATGTCTATGTCGATAATAATTGGGAAGTGATCCGATATTGTCAATTCCAGAATTACTCCCGACGTCCCAGGATTCAGCGAGTTAGTGAATATTCCGTCACTTAGCGTGTTTGAGGTCAAGGCAACTCTGGTTGGTCTGCTGATCGTGGGGAAGAGGTTATGCGATAACAACAAATCTAGAAGTTTGTGCTACTTAGTTTGTCGTCCTTGCACTGTAACAAGATTTAGGTTAAAATATCCCCCTATTAGGACAATCTTATTCATTTTGTTGATCTTATGCAAGAGGGTACGAATTTCATCATGAATTGCTCCATGTTGCTGTCGGGCGGCCGGTAGATGCAGCAGATAATTACGTTTTTCCT
>JAXIVJ010012467.1:15000-40231 GCA_036785665.1 Chirona hameri
AGATGTCAGAAGTAGGTAGTTGATGTTACTTGTGCAAGTATATTGACCAGCTCCAGTTTCTTTTAAAGTTGGTGGTGCAAAAATCAATGCTGGTGGGGCAAAAACCAATGTTGGTGGGGCGCCCGCCCCACCAAGTGTATAGGAAACTCCGCCCCTGCATGGCATGCCACAGCTGTGATGTGAAGTGGAAGCAGTTTGATATACAATATCGTTCAGTATGCATGCAGTTTTTTTCTGCGTTACGACCCCAGCTGTAATGCCTCCCGCAGGTGCCCCCCCCCCCCCCGTAACGCTGCCATCGGTCATGTTGCCCCCCCCCCCTATATCAGTCGTCTGCGGCCGCCAATGCATGACGATAGGCCCTATGTTGAAGGCTCGGCTCGTATTCTATGACTGTGCCATAAGCCAGATCGTCAGTTTCGTCATCAGATCCTCAGCCAGGACCCGTTTAAATGAGCAAAAGATACGTATTGTTTGCTTATCGTCAGTTTCGCCGACTCATGTAAACGGGGTCAATGATGCGTAATATTATTGCATTTATTTGTCATGTGCCAACGCAAAATATGCAATAATTATAATGGCACTTCAAAAATGGTTAGCCAGGCTCATCTCATTTACGACTCCTGACAATAACGAGCAACACACAATGACACACAGCCACCAGAACAGTGTGGTTTCGGATCACAGCCGGCGCGGGGCGTCACTCCACTGCTTGACGCTCCGCGTCCGCACCTCCCAAAGACTGCAGCGTCGCCGACAGCGGCACCGCGAACCCCTGCGCCGTCGCCACCATACACTGCCGCATGTTGCGCTGCACGTGCTCCAGCCGCCAGTGTTTCATGAGCAGCGCGTGCTGCAGCGTGAACGGTCCATGGCGCAGGCACCTGGCGCGCACGGTGACGGCCGCCGTCCGCAGCTGCCGCCCCAGGTCGTCCACCAGGGTGAGCAGGTACTGTTCAGACTCGTTACAGCTGTGCAGCTCCAGCGTGAAGAAGGGCGGCGCGAACTGCACGCAGCGCAGTCCGTACAGAACAGGCGGCGAGCCGCGCGCCGGCCGCGGCGGACCTCGTGTCGCCAGCTCGTAAGCCGCCTGTGAGGTGACCGGCAGGCCGGTGTGCTCGAACATGAGCCGCTGGTGGGCCGCCTGCATGCCGCCGAGCACCGCCTCCAGCCGGCCGCGCGACACGTGCCCGTATGCGGCGCGCTCGGTCGGCCGGCCGTCGGCCAGCAGCGTGTCGGTGGCCAGCCCGAGCCGCGCCGTCAGCTGGTACACGCGCAGCTGCGGCCCGGCCTGGCGCAGCGCGGCCACTAACCGCGTGCCGCTGTTGACGCCAAGCAGCAGCGGCCCGGAGACATGCCGGCCCAGAGAGGCCAGCCGCGTCACACGCACGTCCGGTGGCAGGAACACCGGCCCGGTGACCAGCCTCGGCGGGCTCAGGCCGTCCCGCACCAGCTGCAGCGCCCGCAGTGGAGGCGGGCCAGGCCCGGGCACGGCACCGCACCGCTCCGGCGGCAGGGCTGCGCCGGGAGGCGGCAGCGCGGCGGCGGCACGGAAGCGAGCTTCCACCACGGCGTTCAGGTCGGCGGTCAGCTTGTGTCGCAACACCTTCATGCAGTGGTTGACAGAGCAGCCGGCCGGCTTGAAGATGCAGACGATCCCATTCAGTCGCCTCCAGATGTCCGTCCCTGGGCGTGGTGCCACATACATCGTGCAGCTCCTGTTGTTCTTAACTGCTAGTGAGAAGGACACAAATTATCAGAATGATACAACTCATTCAGCTGTAAACAGGGTTGGACTTCTTGCCGGCAAAACGTTTTTTGTTTCCACATGCCGGTTTACATCGGTCGAAGCGCCTTGACGAAAAAATCGAAGCGCCTTGACGAGAAAAACACGATGGCGTCAAAATGATTGCCCTATCTTTATTAGGTAAAATGTAAAAATATTAGGTAAATTTTGTAAAACAGCTTTGCCAAAAATAGCCTTTTGACCTTTCATGCCCCCTGGAGCTTAAACTATTGACCTGATATACAATTTGAGGCCACCTTAGCGATTGCATTTTTCAAGAGCTTTCCATTGCTTTTTTCCGTTTGTTCCTAGCTATCATACATAGTTTCTGTGATATCTGGGGGTTTCTGGAGCGAAGTCCTAACACTGGAAAATCTGACCCTTGATGACCTCTGGTGACCTCAATGTTGACCTGACATAACAAAAGACCGATATACTTTCGATAGAGCTTGTCTCAAGCTATCTAGTGCCGTTTTCCGGTTGTCGCTACGTTGCGTGGTTTTCGAGATCTTAGGGGGGCTGGGCTGAAATCGCCCCCTGCCGTTCGTGTTTGGCCGTGCGCGGGTACCCATGACAACTGCATGACCCGGGTACCCATGAGCGCATACCCATGACAACGGATTTTCATCGAAACCTGAAATGCAGTGTGTTTTGGCCCTCTGATCTGTCTTGGAATACCCAATGCCTGAAAATACCCTCTCAGACCGTCTGAAGGGCGCTTTCAGACCGGCACAAACCATAGGGTTTAAAGGAAATAGTTCCACTTGGATTTTTTTTCCAAACACGATTTTATTATATTTTGCAATAAAATTTATTTTTATATTGTCAAAAATGGCCATACATCGCGCCGATTCAGGACAGAAGGCCGTAAATTATTAATTTGACCAAAACTATATTCATACTCTCAGAGTCATCCTTACGTCACGCGAATGAAAAAAAATGCTCAGCCAATCAGATTCGAAAGAAGTCGCGTAAGGATTGACTCGCATTAGAGAAGTGCCAACCGGCGGCCGGCGGTTCGCGTGCTAGCACAGTACGCAAGCTGATTGGCTGATTGCATAGCCTCTGCCCAGGCTATCGTAAGCACCGCATTCTTTCGTAAGCACCGCATTCCTTCGCCAAAAAATCAAATATGTTTTTTTATTTGACTCGAGCATGTAATAGCCGTATGTTAACGGATATGCCTCACGACGTGAGACAAATAAATAAATATATTCGGCTGTAGTCTTTTCAGTCAAGAAAACTTGCAGATAGGGGTTTCCCAACACGGGCTACAAAACTGCTATCTCAGTTCAAAACCCCATGTTGAAGGGAAACTACCTTTAAAGGGAATGTTTCACCTTTCTGAAAGTTGTCAAATATACGCTGGTTGTAGTCGAAAATATGAAGTAAGTGCTGCTGAAAACGCTGGTGATATTTTTTCTCTCGAAAGGTCACTTAACTTTATACAAATAAAGTCTTTTAAATTTAGGATGATTGCGTCATTATTGAGCTATAGACCGCCGCTGATTGGCTGACAAAGTGGCTGTCAGCCAATCAGCGGCGGCACTAGCCTAGACCCCATTTTGCAAACTATAAATTGAATTGCTTAAAAACGGCTAAGTTTTGGGGAAAATTACCTTAGTGTTTTCGACATTTCAATAACGGCCAAAGATAATGGCTATCTCAGTTCAAAACCAATACAAAGGTGAACATTCCCTTTAAAAGCCCTAGGAAGTTTAAAAACCAAGCCTCAGGTGTAAACATACACTTTCAAATCAGCGTAGGGCTCCTTGCACCGACCGAGGGCCCTTTCAGACAAACCGCGGGCTCCCTTGCCAAGTCCCCCCCTCCCCCTCCCAAAAGGCCAGGGCTGCGACCGCCCCTGGTTAGTGTCAAGCTTAGTGAGCCACGTGAGTATGAGGCACTGAATCACGTTGTGGCAAGTTTCAGCTCCCTTGATGGAACAGTTACTGAGTTATCGCCACCGGCATTTCCGTGAGGTCACGATGCAAGGCTTTCTTCTAAGCCAAAACGCTGCCATTAACCTTCGCCCTGGTGTGGGTCATTTTGACTCTCCCTGAGGTTTTTCGGGAATAGCGGGAAAACGGCGGCGTACAGCGCTACCTAAATTGGCACATGTCTTCGGGCATCAATTATCCACATATTGTGTATTTTTACCTCGGGTCATCTCAGGTCAGGCCACCAGGTCACGTCGAGTGATCTTACCTCCAAAATAGTTGCGGTCGTGCCAGTCACGGGGATTGATCGAACGATTTCAAACTCACAGAAGTTAATCAGACCATAGGTATCGACTATTCGTTTAACTCGGGTATTTTGTATATCGGTGACTAAAGGGCAGGTCAATTTCGTGCCCTACCCATTACAAGTCAATGGGAAAATAAACAAAAATGCTTCCTATTCAGAGGATATGCAATACCTAGAGCAGGCCAATTCTTGCAGAATCATGTTATTTTAGCTCACTCTTGACCCAGGTACAACTGTTGCTCAGTGACCTATGCAAGGTCAGCTGAGGACATGAGGTCACTAGCACTTTTTTGCCAATGACTCTTTATATTATGAATATAGACGTGCAACTCGCATTACTGTGTTTGTCTTGCTGATATGCGTCTCCCCATATGCAACATTACCTACTGGGCTCACAAATGACCTTGACCTGAGGTCAAATTTTGAACTTGACCCAATTTGTCATCGTGAATACGGTTCGAAGTGTCTCGACGAGACAACCACGGAGGCGTTTAAATTATTGCCCTATCTTCATTAGGTAAAACGATGCGCACGAAAAAAAATATTGGAAGAAAATGCCAGCATGACATTTGGTGACCTATGAAGCCTTAACCCTATTCCTGTTCGTTTGTTTACGCTTAATCTGTCCGGGGGGGGGGGGGGGGGGGTCGACCTCCCTTGAGATATCGGCTCCTATGAAAGCTATAACGAAATTAGTGGGTAAGAAGTACCCACAGAGAACTCTTTTGTGCAATTTGTATGACCTTGGGTCAATATCTTCAAGGTCAAACGAGGTCAAATGTACCGAAATGTCCTTTTTTGTGAATAGCATTTTACCTATGAAAGATAGAACAATAATTTTGCCACTATCGTGTTTCTCTCGTCAAGACGCATCGAAATATATCAAGTTTGATCGGACAAGGTCAATTTGAAAATTTCACCATAGGGAAAGGTCAAGGTCAAGGTGGCCAAAGTAGGTCATGTTGCATATTATAAGTCGCGTTTTGACGAAACAAACACATTGGTACCAGTTTCAGTTCTCTATCTATATCATGTCAAGAGTTATTGCCAAACATGTTCGTAACCGCGGATGACCTTGAGGTGACTGCGGAAATGGTGTCTGGGCACTCTTTCCGGGTCGGCGATACTTTACCATTCATTCCATCCAAAACAATTCGCAGCGACAAGCATTCCGCTTGTCGCTGCGTTTCGTAGTTATTGAGATATTAGCGGAAGCGGAAATCAACCCTTCGTGGATAGCACGAATTTCCGGCAGTTTTCGGGTTATAACTTTATGTTATCAAGATATCGACTTGAATTTTGTTGTGTACATATACTGGTATAATATCTCGGGGACGTGTCAGTTTTTTTTTTAATGGAAATGTAAAGAAAAAATAATTTTTTCTCTCAAAATTTTGAAATTTTGAAATCAAAATTTGTATTCGAGATAGGCATCTGAAAGCCCTTGCAATTGTCTACTAGTACCTCTTTGTGCTTGCATTTTGCAGACAGAATACATCCTCCACGAGTGTTGAACCATGCAAACCTTTGGTATAAAAAACGCCTGAACATGCCTCCCAAAAATTGCTCCTGGAGCCGCTTATGAGGCATATTAAAAAAAACACACCATCAGATGCACAATGAAAAGCTAGACAAAATCAGAAAGTTTAAAGACCTCAGCTTCAATAATGGATGTGCAGCACACGAAAAACCTCCACGCGGGGGGGGGGGGGCGATTCGCCCCCCGGACAGGAATAGGGTGAACTGTTAACATGAGCTGAAGCGTGATTTTTTATCTCGTTTATTCCTAGTATCATAGTTTGGAGTTTCTGGAGCTAAGTCCTCAAGTTTGAAAATTTCACTTTTGATGACCTCCGGTAACCTCAATATTGACCTGTGTCAAAAGCCTAACTTCTCGTGAAGAATAAAGCGCTTTTTAGGGAATTATAAGATCAGCCACGCCCATTTTTTTTTGGGGGGAGGGGTGCCCAACGGTCTGGAAGCTGGAGAAGGGATGGTAAGCACTCCCTCTCCCCCTCTATTCCCGGGCCTATGAATGGCCCTCCAAAACGCCTGAAATCGGAAGAAAATTGACACATTTTTCGATTGGAAAGGAATTCCAAGGAACTTTGACTAACAACAAAAGTTTGCTTCAAATCACCTATTAAAGCCTACGAAAGCGAAATCTGTCAACCGCTTATGGTAATTCAAGTCTTTGTGTTTTGGCCCCTAAACCACCATTTGTCGTTCTGAGTCCTCCATCGTTCTGAGTCCTCTGTCGTTCTTAGTCCTCTGTCGTTCTGAGTCCTCCGTCGTTCTGAGTCCTCCGTCGTTCTGAGTCCTCCGTCGTTCTGAGTCCTCCGTCGTTCTGAGTCCTCCGTCGTTCTGAGTCCTCCGTCGTTCTGAGTCCTCCGACGTTCTGAGTCCTCCGTCGTTCTGAGTCCTCCGTCGTTCTGAGTCCTCCGTCGTTCTGAGTCCTCCGTCGTTCTGAGTCCTCCGTCGTTCTGAGTCCTCCGTCGTTCTGAGTCCTCCGTCGTTCTGAGTCCTCCGTCGTTCTGAGTCCTCCGTCGTTCTGAGTCCTCCGTCGTTATGAGTCCTCCGTCGTTATGAGTCCTCCGTCGTTATGAGTCCTCCGTCGTTCTGAGTCCTCCGTCGTTCTGAGTCCTCCGTCGTTCTGAGTCCTCCGTCGTTCTGAGTCCTCCGTCGTTCTGAGTCCTCCGTCGTTCTGAGTCCTCCGTCGTTCTGAGTCCTCCGTCGTTCTGAGTCCGTCGTTCTGAGCCCGTCGTTCTGAGCCCGTCGTTCTGAGTCCTCCGTCGTTCTGAGTCCTCCGTCGTTCTGAGTCCTCCGTCGTTCTGAGTCCTCCGTCGTTCTGAGCCCGTCGTTCTGAGTCCTCCGTCGTTCTGAGTCCTCCGTCGTTCTGAGTCCTCCGTCGTTCTGAGTCCTCCGTCGTTCTGAGTCCGTCGTTCTGAGTCCTCCGTCGTTCTGAGTCCTCCGTCGTTCTGAGTCCGTCGTTCTGAGTCCGTCCTTGAACGTCAATAGACCGCGTCAATAGCCGCGTCAATAGCCGCGTCAATAGCCGCGTCAATAGACTATGTTAGTAAAGGCGGCCGCTCACTAGGCCATTCGGCGCGCGGAGGTCGTGATATCGCTACGACTTTCCGCGCATCTTTAGCGACTTTCCGCGTTCGCGTCAGCCGAAACGTCAAAAATCGCGGACGAATGTCGTCGGCCGGCCATCTGCGGACCGGCGGAAAAAAGCTGATTCGAACGAGCTTTTTTCCGCGACTGAACGCCGCGGAGCCGCGGACAACAAAATTGATCATGGTAACAGTGGCGATCCTATGCAAGACAGAGGTGCACATTTTGCACAGCATGCTCTTGCCGCTGTGAAATGTATTATGTAAAAGTTTTGTGGTTCTAAACTTACATCTTCATCGAAAAATGGCCATCATTAATTTACCTTGTGACAGGCTGTAGGCACAGGTTGCGACATGCTGTAGGTCGGCGGGGCGGAATCTCGCGAGCAGACAGCGCCGAATCCGCCGGAACAAGGACGATATTCAGCGGTATCGACGCAATTTTCCGAGGCGGAATGTCGTAGTATATCGCGCGCCGAATGGCCTAGTGTGCGGCTGCCTTAAGGCAATCATTGTCCCACCACCTTTGTTTTTGGCCCCACCAACGTTGTATTTGACACAACTTGCTCAATTTGAAGGCATGTTAACGTTAAAGAAGAGATTTTCCAGCTAGGAACCCAACAAGTTGAAAATGTTATTCTCCATCTCTGAATCTCACAACTTGCCCAACCAACACTTCTTTCAAAACGCTTCTGCCATGACCGCTACCAAAATTAAGTTTGTTTTCGCAGGGGCGTAGCCACAACATTTTGAGTGGGGGTGGGGGCAGCCAGGTGTTTGCCCCCCCCCCCCCTCCCCCACAGGACTGATGTTAAAATCATGCTAATCTGGGCCCTGGGGGGTAAAACGATCCTGGGGGGTCCCCCTTGTGGCGCCGCTCCTGGCTTTTTGCATCAGGTTTCTTATACAGAACCTCGCTGACAAAGAACTGGGAAGCATGAACTGCATGACGAAGCCTTTGTGCTGTGATAACGGAAGCTAAGACTTTGCGTTTGTGCCAACGCGCATTGCCATGCTGATGTGCGTCACTAACGGACTTGATTGATCACGCTACCCGTGGAGTGAGAATCATCGAAACCACACGCTGTTTCGTCTGTGATCTGTTCTGATCTGATGGCTGATCTGTTAGACATTGTCCATTGACTACAGGCTAACCAACCTGTACCTCACTCATTCTTAGATAGTTTGAAGAATACATTTCTGTTGATACATTTCATAAGTGCGTTTCCGACCACATCACACGGGTAGTGACAGTTTCGATGATCCACATATTGATTACACCGACATATTTCCGAACTGTTTAGTTTCTTTTCACTCAATTGTCACCCAGTTTGCTGATCTGCTCGCTGTTGTTTCTCAATGCTCTGAACGCACAGCAAAATGGCTGATGAACTGAAAGCCAAGCGAACCAAGATCCTCACAAAACTCACCAGAACCCGACGAAATGCATTTGTTCTCACTGACAGTAATGGAAGTAGGACTGCACTCGCTTCATATCTGCCTGACCTTGACAAAATTCTGGAAGAGTTAGAAGAAGTAAATGAGAAGTTTGCAGTATGCTTGACTACAGAAGATGCAAGGTCCAAAGCTGCCAAGTATTATGCAGATGCGGAAGCCCAGTATGAGCAGGCAGTGGCAAAGATGAATGCACATCTTGTCTCGAGAAAGGACGAAGCATCCTCAGTAATTACTGGTGCTGCCAGTGGAGTGTCAAGAGCATCACGAAGGTCAACAGACTCAAAGGCAGCTGAGATAACTGTGAAGGTGGAGCAGTTAGAAGCCACACTGTTAAAATAACGACTCAAGCAGGAGCGTACAGAGCAAGAAATGCAACACAAGAGGAAGATACAAGAAGAGATGGATGCCAAGGCAGTGGCTGAGTTGGAAGCACGCCTTCACAAAGCTGCTTAAAACGACTTGGAGTGGGAGAGAAGGAATGACTTTGTTGATGAAGACCTCGCCGTTCCAAGATCTCAACAACAAAACAAACAAAAAGTTCGAAAATTTCCAAACTTGATCGGAAGTTACTTTGTCGCCCTTTGGTCGATCGATCTGGTTGCTCAGTACTATATTCTTTTATCATAAAATACATTTTCAAGCGCATCTCATTGTATTTTGAGCGGGAGTGTGCGACATCATATGCTCATTTCTTCCCCCTGGCATTTTGCATGAATGGAACCATACACACAGGTGAACAGAAACGTACGAAACTGGCTCGCAGCCATACTATTTCGCGTCCACGTGTCTGAATCATAAAACACCTCGAAGTACATGAGTGGCTGCATACCATCACACCGATAGAGAACCGGGTTACTTTTTGCACTGTTCATGTTCCCTCCCAGATGCGTGTATCACCTAATGTGGACTGTTTTGCCGGGTCCACGTGACAAACTGTCAGATGCATTTCATCCACTGGAACAAAATGGTGAAACTGCTGGGTGCCTTTAATTGTTTTGGCAGCGAAGAAACGTGCAGCTAGCCCCGCTGCAGTTTCCTTGACCTCTCCCTTCTCCACCAAGCAAAACTGGATGGTGGTTTCGAATTTCTCTGTCAGAAACGTAAAATGGCCTGTGCCGACAGAATTTGGTCAGTATACGGACGCCTGAGACTCTCTGTCGCCGTCGCTCTTTTCACCGTGTCACCAATGCCATCACATGCACTCTTGCCGCGGGGTGTGGCGAAGAAGTGTCATTCGCATGTGATTCCAAAGTCCGCAGAGTGATGTGCGATGTGAATTAAATTATACTTGTTTTTGCATTGAGTGCGCAGCCGTCAGAACAACAGTTAATTTTGCTCAGTCCCGGTATCAGTTTCTGTACTTCGGAATGAGGCGTCTAAAAAAATCGGGCGCTATGCTGGCTGGCGGCTAAGACTTCCCAGGAAATCTTCACGCACCTCAACCATACTACTAGCGGGCAGCGATCGGTACTAACCCAGTGTTTAAAGCGTATTTCGGTCTCAATATCGCCCTCGTCATCCAAATCGTGTGTGCACGCCTGCATATTTGCCTCTAGGACTACGTTCAGAAACTGGAAAACTCCGTCTTCCCTGGAACAGTCGGTTCTGTTTCGGTTCTGGTTCTGTTCACATGTGTGCATGGCTCCATTCATACAAAATGTCGGGGAAGAAGTTAGCATATGATGTTGTCGCACACTGACGCTCAAAATACAATGAGATGCGCTTAGAAATGTGTTTCATGATCAAAGAATCCAGTACTGAGCAACCAGATCGATCGACCAAAGGGTGATAAAGTGACTTCCGATCAAGTTTGGAAATTTTCGAACTTTTTGCATCCCCCAGATAGTTTTGGCGCATCCCAAAATGGCCTTCTGAATTCGTCCTTGTCTAAACGCGGTGCAATACCCCGGAAATACTCACACAAATCCCGTACGTATAGAAAAGGGAAATCATTTACAAGTTTTACTAAATTGTGATCTTGAACTTGACCTTGACCTCGGGTAACAAAGTCATTCGAATATTTCTTGCTCAGAATCACCTATCCAATCCACTGGCGTTGATTGCACCTCGATATCTTTATCCAGTCCGGAGATATGCATGGGTAACGTTCGCAGCGCCACCTATACGTTTTTTGCGAGGCTGAAAGGGGGCATTTAATAGGTTATATCCACTTTTATTTTTTCGATCAAAAGGTAATTGATAAAACTGAATTTGGCTTTGGGTCAAAAATACAGGTTTCAACTGGGAAAATGTCCAGATAGGCCACGTAAGAAAAGGTCACAAGGTCATACAATACAAATAAATTACAAATCGAAAATTTTGAGATAGCCAAAAGTTTTCCTGCATCATTGCGAGTTTAATGATATATCGCTTTTAAGGTTTCTGGTCGTCTCACTACAAGTTATGATCCATCAAAGAAAGGTCTGCAGCGTGACCTCTCGACATTGCCGGAGGCTATAACTCGGTGACCGTTGCTCGGCGAGGCAAAATATTTGCACAGTCGTCTTCAGGGCCTAAGACTACCCTATAGACCCAATCTTAGATGTTTTTTAAATGAGGGTGTAAGGCGTAATGTGTAAGGATCGACCCTTGATGGAATGGTCGATCTGTCCTGGAACGCCCCAGTAGAAAATATGAAATAAGTGCTGCTGAAAACGATGGTGATATTTTTTTTTATCTCGAAGTCACTTAACCTTATACAAATTAAGGTCTTAAATTTGGGATGATGACGTCATTATTGAGCTATAGACCGCCGCTATTGGCTGACAACGTGGGATTAGCTGGCAAAGTGGCTGTCAGCCAACCAGCGGCGGCACTAGCCTAGACCCCATTTTGCAAACTATAAATTACATTACTTAAAAACGGCTAAGTTTGGGAGAAAATGACCTGAGTATTTTCGACATTTCAATAACAGCCAAAGATAATGGTTATTTCAGTTCAAAACCAATACAAAGGTGAAACATTCCTTTTAAGTGTCAATTTCACCAACATATTTGAACTCAATTTGCAATATACCTTTGGCCAACCGCGTAAGGGTGCATTCTAATGTGTGACCTTTATCCAGAATTAAGTCCAATGTGAAATATGCTACACTCAATCTTGCTTTGCTCGTGTTTTTGATGCTAACACCTAGGTTGCCATTTTGTGGGTGTCTGAAATTGAAAGAGGTTACCTGTTTGTCAATAAGTAGTGTTGTTCTTTATGACCCAACTGAATATGATCATACGCGGTACGCCCCTGGGTACCTACATAGTCTTTCTCAGTAATTTTGGGATAATATGTTGTACCTATTGTTGGATTTTAAATGTTATTTTCTGACAAACTTTACTAACATTTGAAATATTTTCCTTTTCTGTGTTCATATATTTATTAATTGATTTGTTATGATTGCTATTGAAAAATCCTTTGGTGATTTTGTGTACCATTCACAGTATTTATTTACTTAGGTATGCATTTACTGGCAATGTTGGGGTTGTAATATTCATAATTGGGGTTGTAATTTTGTATGATGGAGTTGTAGCTACAACCCCAAAAGTATATAAAGTTCCGCATGTGTGATCGATTCCATAGTTGCGAAGCATGGTACATCGTCGGCTAATCTGGTCGTTTTTTTGGACCCTCCAATTGCAATGGCGGCGGGACCCGTACTTGTCAGTAACTTGTCACAACGCTATCTGGCATGACAGTTTGGATTATAATATGATCTTGTTTAGCTGACGAGGTCAAATATACTAATTTCTGGTTTTATTTATACCTTCCCTACTAGATTTTGGTATTCGATCTAAGTGATTTGGTGGTAAATTAGCCAATTAGGCTGTGAGTGTCCTTTTTGGAGAAAAAAAATTCCCATCTGGATACTCAAGTGGCGGAAAAAGTTTGAACTGAGGTGAAAAGGTTGCTTCTTGTTACGAGCGAGCGCGAAGCGCTTGCTCGTCTTTACGTGGTATGTGGGAAAAATCTGAATATGAGCGGCCCGGCCCGGCCCGTGGCAAGGCTTTTGAGAAGCTCATATCTCTGCAACCACACGTCCGATTGACAAGCTGACTTCTTTGCTGCGCAGACCCACCCAATCTACCCTGTTTGAGACCAGTGCCGACTCATGTGGGTGACTACCACTGCGCGTGGCGCGTGCCGCGTGAGGGGTATTGAAAAGGGTTTTCTCGCAAAAATTCGGTAACGGCTGAGCCGATTGTGTGCAAATTTGGTGTGTGGTTAGGGACCCCTCAGACGCCATTTTTCCACAAGTCAGGGGTGGGGTGCCTCTGCATGTGCGCACATGCACACCCCTATTTTATATCTCAGGAACGGCTGAACCGATTGCGTTCTAAAATATAATTTGGTGTGTGGTTAGGGACCTCTCAGCTGTTGCCTTTCCACAAGTTAGGGGTGGAGTGCCTCTGCATGTGCGCACATGCTCACCCCTATTCTATATCTCAGGAACGGCTGAGCCAATTGTGTTCAAATTTGGTGTATGGTTAGGGACCCCTCTGCTGCCGCTTACCCACAGGTCATACATAGGTGGGGTGCCTCTGCACGTGCACACCTTTTTTGCATCTCAGGAACTACTTGCCCGATCAGCTTGAAATTCACCATACATTTATTTTGCGCTCGCTCGTTCATCACCAACTACAGCGCCTTACTGGTAGTAAGTTGTTATGGAGGGATTTAAAGTTGTAAATGAGTCTAAAAAGGTAGACGAAGCATTATACCCTGTTTTTCAGTTATTTAAATATAGCTCTTGAGATATCAATATGGCCTCCCCTCCCATATGTTGTTTACATTCAGTTGTAATGGCGGCATAACTGTCGTTGGACGAGGCAAGTGCAGGGTGAAATACATAATTATTGTAAGGTAAATACTGTGAATGCCCATGGTTTGACAGCAGTTCTAATGAAGTCAGATGTGTAGAATTATGATTATATAGACATTTTTTCTGTAAAATGGTGTGCAAAACCAGATTATCGCCCATGGCCCCCAAAACCGCCTGAAATTAGTGCAAAATTGACACATTTCACATGTTTGTTTATTGGGGTTTAGGACTCCTCAGGCCAATTAATGCCAAACACATTTCCTGATATAGAAGAAAATCAAAGCTACTTTTACTAAGGAAAGTAGTTTGTCAGCTATCAGTCATCAATTCCAGAGCCAGAGCCAAGCCAGAGCCAATGAGTTTTCCAAATTGTGTGAGACTTTTTGGGATTTGGCCTCCAAACCACCACATCCACCAATGAGGCCATCCCAGTCAGCCGTCAGGAGTAAATAGCAAGTGCCAAAGTGACTCAAACTCGGCCTGCCACACCAGGTGGGGTCAGAAGCCCAGCGCTATCCCTACTGAGTGCTGTACCTGACTGCCCATGCCTCCCTGCATGGGCAGGCAGGCATTTTGCATGCAAAATAACATGCATTTTGTTGAAAATCAAAATGGAAAATTGTATTAATTTATTTATAATCAGTGTCCTAGCATTAGGAAATTTGGGCTGAAAACAACACCCTATGGATATTATTTTTCCACTCTTTTTCCCAAGTGTTACTATTCATTTTCCACTTATTTTAAAATGTATTGGATAATTGGAACACTGATACTGATTTATGGATGTAATGATGGGGACAGCCTGTGTAGGGAAAGACAGGTAAGAATTGACATAGGTACGTCATAGGTACGTAGGTACGTACGTGACATAGGTTGTTGGGTGCGGATACATCCAATACCGGCGGCGACTAAGGCGTCCTAATAACTAATTCTGGTGAGCGGGTAATTTGATATTGATAAAGCTGAGTATGTTTTTCTTTTGTTTAATTTTCCAGTCTTTTTTGCTTATTCTTAGCCATAATTTTCCACTCCGCACCCCAGCTCCTAAGCAATCCTAGGACCGTTTATAATTGTATTCTTCAGCAGCATGAAGTTCTAAAAGTTCATCATCCCAATCTGCCTACTTCAACTTTGAGAAGAAAAACACATTTAAAATTCAAGAAGAAATTACTTACCATGCACAGACTGATCCCTAATGAGACAATGCTATAGACCACGGCAAGACAGTGTTAAACATTAAATAAATTGAAATTGGAACCAGGGTGATAAGGACCCCCCAACATTATACGCTAGCCAAATGCAAAATTTGTGGTCTTGGTCTTGGTCTTGGTTTAGGGCGCATAGCCTCAGCGGGCTCAGAGCGTCCGTTTGGTCGTCTTCGACGACGGTTATCTTCTCTGTAGTCGTGGTGCAAAATTTGTGGTGCAAAATTTCGCACCACTTTTGTTCTTTCTGTGTCATTTCTGTCTCTGACTAAGGCCTCCAGATTTAGTAGTTTTGCTTAAACTTATGCAAAACATTAGGGAATTGTAACATTTAAGAGATAGTTGACAATAGGGAAATTTCTAAATCATTAAGGATGTTAAAATTATATATCCAGCTTAACCTATTTGTGAGAAAAAACTTTCATCAAATTGTAAAATAGTCTAAGAAATAGATGAACAAAATATGATAATTGCTAACAGATAATAACAGATAATAAATATATAAAAATGATGTTTAATTGTAATATTAAACAATATAACATTTAAATGAAGCAAGAAAATAGTCAAATATCTTTTCCTGGTACATTTTTGATGTAGTCGAAAATAGAACTGCTAGCTACCATACTCTAGCAGAAACAAAACAACCTTCTGATTCATCGAACGGTGCGCTACGCCCAGGGTAATAGAACAACAGGTAGGACAGTAAGGAATGTAACGCCCAAATGAGTTAGACAATATATAATGTTTATCGTAATTGTTTTGTCTATTATAAATTAAAGGTATTTTTGGTGATCAATAATTTGTATTTCCATAGATTATATCGTTATTTATTGAATTAAACTCCAGCAAATTTACGAAGTAGTAGTCGAAGTAGTGTATATTTCAGTACATGTAGTAGCATTTGGAAACGGTCATTAAATTCTACTACGAAGTAGTAGTCGAAGTAGTGTATATTTCAGTACCTGTAGTAGCAATTGGAAGCGGTCAGCGGTCGTTCCGACATTTTTTAACCCCCAAGCCCATTTACCCCTTTACACCCAGAATACCGAACAATAGTAAATAAAAACATTGTAGCTAAGACTTGTAGCTATCTGTTCCACAATTCGTATTTAAAATATGTACCATAGGTTACGAGCCAGCTTTGTCTGAAAATCATCGATTTAACATGGGAACCCTATGGTGTAGTAGGGTCTTAACGCCCGAACGCCCGAGTGCTGCCAACTGTTACTGGTGGGGGCTGCGCTACGCCGGTTGGTTGGGTGCCAGGGACGTTGGGTGCGGATACGTCCGATACCGGCGGCGACCGGCGGCTGTTCAGTGCTGTTGTTGTGCTGGCTAAGTGTGTATCGGTGTGAAGTAGAGAGGTAAGAGCTGTATTCGTGTTTTGCATACAACATGGATTTCGACCACGCAGCTGACAGCGCGCCACTGTCGCACCCAAGGGAAGCCGCAGCACAGGGAGAGGAAGAGAAGACTCCGGACTTGGACGTACGTAACATTGACACGCAACCTGGAGATGCGTCGGTAATGACTGACGCAAAAGGGGATCTAAATATTGCTAAGGCGAAAGAGGACCTGCTTGATCTCGATACTCACGGTCGAAAGTCCCCAGAGCCAGAGGAGGCCGCGCCTGCTACCACTACCGGCGATCGTGGTCTGGCCACGAACCAACCGCAGAACGAAAACCCGTTAGGGCTTGCTACTCACAATGCTCAGGATGCCGATATCTTGAAATCGGAAGAGAGGGATCATATTGCAATCGGAAGATCAGAAGAGCTTGCTCCTTCCCACATCTCGAGTGAAGGAGCGTCTTCAAATCCCCTTTCGGAAGACCCCATTTCATCTACGCCAGCATATTTTTCTGTTCATGGAAATGCTGGTGACGAGGCTTCAATCCCGATTCTATCTGATGAACGTACATATCCTATGTTTGAATCCTCTGGCAGAAAGGCTAGCCTTCCCCCTAATCAGCCTCTTGAATATGGCACAGTGGAGGCCGAGAATGATCACGTCGACCCCGCATTGGATACCTATTTAAACGAGCCCAGTCCGAAGAGCGACGCATCCTTCGAAATACCCATTATTTCAGCTGCTGCTACCACCGCCGAGCTCAGTGGTGAATCGTCTAACCCGATTATTACTGGCCCAATCTTCCAGCCCATAAATCCGTCAGATACCGCTCAAAATCTTGGTAGCGTTTCCCCTGCTGAAAAAGACCCTCCCACCCATGAACAGACACCCAGTTTCCCAAAGTCTGATAGCCACATCCTTCTCGAAACGGCAACCAAACCCGACACATCCCCAATCAAATCCAATACAAATCCCGACGTCCCTACCGCTGAAGCTCCCGCACCTTATATCAATCCTGACCCCTTCCAGGACTACATTCCTCCGGTTGAGAAGAGGGAACTGGGCGACCACCGGTCCGCGAGAATTCCGTCCCCCTCATCGATGGACGCCGAACCGCCGACCCCTGTCGAACGCTCCGCCCTGAGCTCTCTAAAGGAGTTTGAAGAAGTCCAGCCTGTTGTGGACGCAGAGCGCTTGGCCGACAAGCTGTCTCTCGAGGCGCTTGACAATCGTGACGTGCTTCAGTCAGCACTGGCTTCAGTCATCCCTCCGGCTCCGGACAAGCCGCTGCCGCCGACTCCGGGCTCCGAGTCGCGCGCGACGCCCGGCTGCCTCGGTCACCTGCCAGGTGAGTGCACTCCATGGGACGCTCCGCTGCGCCCAGTAATGCCCCTCAGCGACTCGCTGCACCATGGGCTTTTGTCGCGCTCCGACTTTCTCGTGCCCGCCCTCGACCCGTCTGGCTCCGTCTGGATCGTACTTCACAGGCTGATGTACCGTCCGACTGCGAGCTGTGTGCCCGTTCACAGCCTACTGTTTGTGTGGTGAGGGCTGGGGATACATTTTGTTAGATGCAGCTGCCACGGCCTGTGGCGCATTGGGCGAGGAACCACGTGGGCTGATATAGTTGGCATCGTTAATTTCATCGCTGATCATTTTGGCAAAATATATTACTCAGACATATATGCAGATCTTCTCCCGTAACCTACTTCAATTATCTTATTTTGTTTTCACGAGATGGAGCAAAAGTTGTTTTCACCCATGAGATCCTGCTGTCGCCGTGTCATGCACAGTGTGCCGCCGACTCTGGCCACTATCGATCGTCTGACGGCAGTCTGGACGCGGGTTTTAATCAATACCGACTGGGCGGCTCGGCACCGGTACTCAGCTGACGGCTCGGTACTCGGTGCTGGGCGGCTCCGTGACGCCCTGCGACTCGGTATCGGTTCTCAGCTGACGGCTCGGTACTCGGTGCTGGGCGGCTCCGTGACGCCCTGCGACTCGGTATCGGTTCTCAGCTGACGGCTCGGTACTCGGTGCTGGGCGGCTCCGTGACGCCCTGCGACTCGGTATCGGTTCTCAGCTGACGGCTCGGTACTCGGTGCTGGGCGGCTCCGTGACGCCCTGCGACTCGGTATCGGTTCTCAGCTGACGGCTCGGTACTCGGTGCTGGGCGGCTCCGTGACGCCCTGCGACTCGGTATCGGTTCTCAGCTGACGGCTCGGTACTCGGTGCTGGGCGGCTCCGTGACGCCCTGCGACTCGGTATCGGTTCTCAGCTGACGGCTCGGTACTCGGTGCTGGGCGGCTCCGTGACGCCCTGCGACTCGGTATCGGTTCTCAGCTGACGGCTCGGTACTCGGTGCTGGGCGGCTCCTTGTCGCCCTGCGACTGGCACCAGCGCGGCGTGCTGGCGTTGTCTGACACGGCAGGAGCAGCAGACACGGTGGCTGGTCAGCACGAGGTCAATACCGCCGCGCCGGACCGCCTGTCGGTCCGGGTCCCGCCCATGACACTTCCTATACTGAGGCGTCCTCTTCGAGCTCTGGAGGTGTCTGTATCAGTGTTCGTCACGGGCCCACCAACCCCCAGCCCGGCCCGGGCCCATGAACACCAGGCCCAGGCACGGACCAGGCCCGATCAAATTAATAAATTTGAGGCACAGGCCGGGTCCGGCCCGTTCAGATTAAGCATATAATTATTTTCACAAAATTTGCAATAATTATCATAGCAATTTACTTGTTTACTATAAACGTAAAACAATGAACAAACTATGCTAACCAAAAAACAAAAAGCCACAGTAGCACTGTGTTGCTGTGGAAGTGAACTGCTGGTTAAAATGTGTTTAACCTCTGACCTGGGCTTGCGCGCATTACTTCAACATTCTCGGCCCATGCCCGTCCAGAGCCCGATGATTTCCTTAAAGTTGAGGCCCGGCCCAGGCCCGGCCCATGGCCCGGCCCGTGACGAACTCTGGTCTGCATCCTCGTGCTGACCGTCTCTGCAGGCCTTGAGTGTCCACTGTCCACCTGGGTCCTGAACCCTGGGTGGTTCACCTCATGGATTGCCTCCCGCGTCCTGCAGGCGGCACCTGGGTCCTGGACCCTGGGTGGTTCACCTCATGGAGTGCCTCCCGCGTCCTGCAGGCGGCACCTGGGTCCTGGACCCTGCGTGGTTCACCTCATGGAGTGCCTCCCGCGTCCTGCAGGCGGCACCTGGGTCCTGGACCCTGCGTGGTTCACCTCATGGAGTGCCTCCCGCGTCCTGCAGGCGGCACCTGGGTCCTGGACCCTGCGTGGTTCACCTCATGGAGTGCCTCCCGCGTCCTGCAGGCGGTACCTGGGTCCTGGACCCTGGGTGGTTCGCCTCATGGAGTGCCTCCCGCGTCTTGCAGGCGGCACCTGGGTCCTGGACCCTGGGTGGTTCACCTCATGGAGTGCCTCCCGCGTCCTGCAGGCGGCACCTGGGTCCTGGACCCTGGGTGGTTCACCTCATGGAGTGCCTCCCGCGTCCTGCAGGCGGCACCTGGGTCCTGGACCCTGCGTGGTTCACCTCATGGAGTGGCTCCCGCGTCCTGCTGGCGGCACCTGGGTCCTGGACCCTGGGTGGTTCGCCTCATGGAGTGCCTCCCGCGTCTTGCAGGCGGCACCTGTGTCCTGGACCCTGGGTGGTTCACCTCATGAAGTGCCTCCCGCGTCCTGCAGGCGGCACCTGGGTCCTGGACCCTGGGTGGTTCGCCTCATGGAGTGCCTCCCGCGTCTTGCAGGCGGCACCTGGGTCCTGGACCCTGGGTGGTTCATCTCATGGAGTGCCTCCCGCGTCCTGCAGGCGGCACCTGGGTCCTGGACCCTGGGTGGTTCACCTCATGGAGTGCCTCCCGCGTCCTGCAGGTGGCACCTGGGTCCTGGACCCTGGGTGGTTCGCCTCATGAAGTGCCTCCCGCGTCTTGCAGGCGGCACCTGTGTCCTGGACCCTGGGTGGTTCACCTCATGGAGTGCCTCCCGCGTCCTGCAGGCGGCACCTGGGTCCTGGACCCTGCGTGGTTCACCTCATGGAGTGCCTCCCGCGTCCTGCGGGCGGAGGCACGGCCCGAGTCAGCGGTTCTGTGTCGTTCGCCGTGTCGCTCCGCTCCGCCAGCCGCCCAACGGCGGCGGAAGCTTTTATTACGACCAACATACGAAATACCGTCCATTCTATATCCTTTCTATGCAATTTCTAAGTAAGTATATCTCACCTAAATAGTTAATCCGCAGACAAATCTGCATCACCGTTTGAACGTGGTTGAAAACGCGTTTTCTACAAATAGGCACAACATGGCCTTCACCAGCTTCAACTTCACCTTCCATTCTCCAGAACAACGATGCTCAAAACAGATGCCAGCAAAAACACCAACAGGAACAGTTGAAAATGCACAAAACGGACGACACAACAATGAATAATAAAACAATAAATATGCCACTAAAATTCGCTGACCAGTCTATCCGTTGATGATTCAATAGAAATATAACCCGCACTGAGCTTGGCGCTGAGGAGCCAAAGTATGCCACTAAAACTGGCATACTTTGAATGTAAGCAAACTCGGCAATCAGCTGGCTAAAGAAGTAGATCGGCCGGTCGAAATGGAATATATTCCAAAAATGCCGTACTTTGGCTGTCATACTTTGGATGGCATAAGTATTCCAGTACGGCATTTAGTGAAACAGAATATGTCATAGTATGACAAAAGTGAATATGTACGGCACCGAAAAGGAATATATTCACTTGGTGAAACAGGGCCCTGGTCGCGTATATACATAGGATAACGGATTTACGCATTAGGGTATTTAGTGGGATATTTAGCCCTGCAAAATACCCCATGGCCGTGGTGGAAACTGCCATATCTCAACCAAACATTTCTACTACCGCTGCGAACTTTACGCCTACGATCCTCCGTTCCGGAGATCTTCAAATCGTCTGATGCGTAAACCAGAACTGTTGAATATTCACTTGTCTTTGAAGCTGTCGTAATTATCTTCCTCACAGATCGGATACGTTTGTTCAGATGGTCAAATATACTTATATTTTCGGAAACACCCTCCAAACGCTCCCCATACTTGACAACATACCGGATGCTAAGAACGTTCGTGAAGTTAGCGACTTCTTGAGCGACGGATTCAGATTTGGTCCAAACCTCGGCCCCATGTCAATTCTGGTACGCTGATCACGAATATGACATTCATTTTGCTGTTACGGTCATCTTCAAGGTCAAATTCGAGGTCAAAAGACGGGCTATCGCCTAACGTCCCGAATGTATTGCCGGATCCTTCCAAAGGTGGTCCCATATGATAGATAGGGTTCATATATAACGTCCGTTTGACCTTGGAGGTCAAATTCGAGGTCAAAGGACGGGGTACCGCATAACGTCCCAATTTATAGCGGAATCCTTTCCAAAGTGGTCCCAGATGATAGACAGGGTCCATATCTAACGGCAATAAATTCGGTACGTTACGCGGTACACCGTCCATTAACCTTGAATTTAACCTCCAATTAATGTCACGGGTCAGGTCACGGTTAAGGGCGTAAGATATGGACACTATATCATCTGGGGCCACTTTGGAAAGGATCCCGCTATAAATTCGGCACGTTATGCGGTACACCGTCCTTTGACCTCGAATTTGACCTCCAAGTTCACGGTTCAGGTAACAGTGACAGACGTTAGATATGAGATATGACGTTAGTATGACCTGGTCTATCATCTGGGACCTTTTTTTGGAAGGATCCGGCAATACATCCAGGACGTTATGCGGTACCCCGTCCTTTGACCTCGAATTTGACCTTGAAGATGACATTGAACAGCAAAATGAAGGTCATATTCGTGATCTGCGTGCCAGAATTGACCTTGGGCCGAGGTTTGGACCAAATCTGAATCCGTCGCTGAATAAGTTGCTAACTTCACGGACGTTCTTAGTTAGCATCCGGTATCTTGTCAAGTTTGGGGAGCGTTTGGAGTGGTATTTCCGAAAGTATAAGTATACCTATTTGGCCATCTGAACAAACGTAGCGGCAGGGGAGGCCAAGGCTCCACGTTTTAAGTCGAGGGAGCCAACAATGTTAACTGCATCCCCACTTTTAAGCGATTGCTCCCTCTCACATCGCTGATGTTGATTCGGTATGGGCCTTAAAGTTGTTATGATTACACTTAATCTTCAACCCTCAATATTAAAGCTCATAGACGTAGAAACTGGGGTCAGGGGACCAAGGCCCCACTTTTTGGACTGGGGCCAACGATATTAACTGCTCCCCCTACTTTTGAGCGATTTGCACTCTTCAATCACTCGGATTGGTTCGGGCTTTAAATTTAAAGTACGGAGAAAACTTTTATTGCGCATTTGACCATGTGATAACACTTTTATTATTATATTGGGGGCCGGATGGCAGATTTTTATGTCCCATTTTTCAGCTGGGGGAATTAATGCCATCGGCTCCCCCCCCCCCCCATTTGAGCGATTTCTCGCTCTGCAATCACTGGTACCTATCAGATCGACAGGTTCGAGCTTTAAAGTTTGGAAAAGAACATTTAATTCACAACCCCACACATAAGCGTAGGCACAGGTGGGGCCGGGGAGGAATGGCCACCACTTTCTAGGCTTGGGGATCCTTTTGGGCCGTTTCTCTCTTCTTCGGTCGCTGGTTTTGGTTCAATATCCGTCCGCCCGAGTGAAGTCCGCCCCGTAGCTGAGTCGGGAGAGCGCTGGCCTGCAGATCTGCCCCCCCCCCCCCCCGGAAACATGGATTCGAGTCGCTTCGGCGCTCGTTTTTTGTTTTGTCCTGGTGGGGATGACCTGTGGCAGGTGGAAGCGGCCGCAAGGTCAGAAGAAGTCAGTGTGCCGGGCGGCATATTTGGAAATGTCGAATACAAAATCCAGACCTATCATACTAAGTCAGTCAAAAATATAGATATTTTTGAAATTTGGTTTGGGCATCGTCTATACTTCGTTCTATAATATATATTTCAATTGTGTAATATGTTGAAAATTTGTATTTGTTTTTTTTTTCTCCACAAAATCAACTTTTTCAAACATATTAAAAAACGAAATACATATTGGAGGACCAAGTATGGACGATGCCCAATACGAATGACAAAGGAATATTTATATTTTTGACTTACGTATTACCCTATAAGTATGATAGGTCTGGATTTTGTTTTCGACATTTCCAAATATGCGGCCGGGCGGACCTTTCTTTGCCTTTGCGAACCCGTTAGATCCCTCCACTTTTGGGTGATTAATCCATCTACGATCGCTCGTATTGATTACATACCTTTACCTGACTCGCGCCCCGCTGAGGGAGATGGAATCTGTCCCCTTCCCGATTTTTCTCAATAACTTAGAAACTGTTTTAAGATATCAACGTCAAACTTTGTGCTGTTTATGCTACATCAATTTTACATATTTCAGCAAAAGTTCCATGAATTCGGTCGAGTACTTTGGGAGATAGTGACGTGATGGCATGTCACGCCTTTTTTTGGTGAAATAACGATAAATGTTTGAAAATGCGTATAAATCGAGTTTTGAAGAAAATTGCAAATAAAAAGCGTCAAAAGAAAGGAAATGGAATTCTCTTGAAAATATGGATATCAGATTTGTGAGATTTTGAGTTTTTGACCCCCAAATAATATAAAATCACTTTGTGGGAAGTTCCTCAAAATCAAATTTTAAAAGGTATTCAAATAACGGAATACATATTTGAGGACCAAGCGTAGAGAACACCCAAGCTTAATTTCAAAGCAATATGGTCATGTTTGATTCCCTTATGGCTCCCCACGTATGAATAATTTGCAAATTTCGCGTATGTTTTAGATGCGTCTTTTCGAGAACTTGCAATTGCTGCCTTGCGCGTCTCGCTGCAATTATTAGTTCGGAAGATAACGAGGGGGGGAGAAACTGCCTCCCCATTCTGCCCCCCCCCCCCATGTTTCGCTGAAGACCCCAGCGGATCGCGGGTTACCAGTTGTCAGCAATACTGAATTCACAACCCTAAATTGCCATGACCTATTTTGGATACTCGTTCAACCACTTAGCCGGAGATGTAGTGAGGCCACCAAAAACAAGGTTTTCACCATTTCTAAAGTGGAAGTAATTTTACGGCTGGCCAGTGACGAATCTACGTTAGGACAAACCAGGTGATTGCCCCCCCCCCAAAAAAAAAAGTTAGGCAAACCTTTTTTGCTCCCCCCCCCCCAACCGTTCTATGAGGTTGTGATTTTTGTTACGGAAAGTCATTTATTCCCCCCTCGGTCAACGACACTTTCGTGTTGACGACCCGACGCCAACCCCCCCCCCCTTCCTCCTACCCGGTCAACAACTTCTCGCTGACGAAACGGAGCGAAATTTCTCCCACTCCTGCCCCACACCAAACTCGAAACCTAGATCCGCCACTGTGGCTGCCCCCCCCCCCCCCCCACACACACACTTTTCAAAATGTTCCTACGCCCATGGGTACACGGACACGCACAGCCACACACATTTTCACAGCAGACTAGCTGACGCCGCCCAGCTGTTTTGTCAGCAGGTGCTTGTCAGCGTCACGGTGAACACTGCTCGGTGCCGTCACTGCCGGCGCCGGGTGCTGCCTCGGTGACCGTCGCTTTCGCTCGTCGCTAGCGATGGCGGCGGTCGGTGGCGGCGGAGGCTGCGGAGGAGCGACCCAAAAACGCTGTCGCTAGCGTGTCTGTCGGCTGGGCGGGGTATGGCGTGTGGCCTGTGGCGGATCGATAGGCGGCGGGCTGGGTGTCGGTGCTGCCGGCCAGCTGGTGGGCTGGTGCGGCTGCCACGGGAGTGGAGCCGCCCGGCCGGCACACGATAGGGCTGCACCGAGTACCACCACCACGCAAACAGCGCAGGAATACCAGCGCAGAGTAGCGTCTTGCATCAGTTACTGTTACACACTATATCCTATTATCCATTGTCGACGCAAGGTGAGTGATGTGGCATTAATCTGTTGTCAATTACAAAATAAATGTGCATTAAGGAAAATTACTTGAGTAATGAATGACCTTTCCTCGTTTAAGTGGGAAGGTTATCCAACTAAGGTTATTCAAAAGGTTATTCATTATTCAAACAATTTTTTTAAGCCTATGCTCCTTACACGAGCGCTTTAGACTATTAAACACACATGCATTGTCTGTTTTCGGATGTGTTGAGAACTAAAGAAGAAAATTTCCGTCGTCGCAAGCCCGATGTATTGATTGGTTGGCTAGCTGTTCGATTTATCTGAGTAGA